>JACXSJ010001325.1:0-99251 GCA_014851325.1 Pentalonia nigronervosa
TATTACAATTAAATATCATAATTTTATAATTATTATTATCATAACAAATATTGTTTGATAAATTATTATATTAGATTTTAAACATAATATTGTAGTTTACGAAAAATATGGTTAAAAGAGCGAGGCCCCAAAAAACAATGAAAACCGCGAGGCCCCGGCAAATGTCCGATTTGCCGGGTTCACGCGACGGCGCTGTACCTATCTATCTACATAAATTATAGATTCTATAATAATCTAATCTAATTAGACTCATAAGTTTCAAGTTCTTACGATTTACGAATAAGTTTTTTTTTTAATACAACAAAATAACTAAAATTGCTACTTTCCGTTTAAATATTGAATAAAATATAGAAAAACTTTAGAGAAATTAAATAATAAATGTTCAACTCGTGACACTTATTAGCTATTAAAATAAAAAATGTTATACATTTTTAAGTTTTAACTAAATAAAATAATTTTAAAATGTTCGTGATTTTGACAAATGTTCATTAAAATTTGAACTTTAAGCACCTTAGTTTTTTTTTTTTTTAAAGCTAGTTAAAATCATTTTAAAATTAAATAATGTTCTTACTTTTAAATTTGATAATAGACAATGTATAATACGATAAAATAAAACTATAACAACGTAACTGCAACGCATTTACCTAAATGTTATTTTGTCGTCTGCCGTGAGCATATTATATATATTTGCTTACGTACCACTTCAAGAAGCAGTATAGTTCGCATTAAACGGCATACTACTAGTGTTACACGAGTACCACAGTTTGAGAACTACTGGTTTTACTGATTTATATATATATACAATTGTGACTTGTAGATACACAGAGTATACACGTCAGGTATGAATATATATAAATACCTACACATTGCGGGCGTGAGACAATCGACTGCGTTCGGTGCGTATCGAATTGCCGAAATCAACGCGGCCACGGTCGACTCTTATAATAAATATATATATATATATAGTATATACGTACATAATATAGGTGTATATATGTTGTACACACACCTTTCCTATATATTATATACTTTTACACACTTATAATGCACAGGTTCAACGATCTACGACGCGTTTTTTATTCTTTTGTCGAACGGTTACTACCGTACAACAACAACAACAACAACAACATCAAAAATATAATAATATAAAATACTATATACTTATACTTATACTTATATATATGGGTAATATACCTGCCTGTCCGCTACTGTAGTAGCTACTGTTCTGCTCTAGACAGACAGCAGTTTCAGTTTCGTGGATACCCACGGGTTTCTAATGAGATTCTTTTTTTTTCATTCTTTTATTCTTTTTTTATATAATATGCTTACGTTATTATATTATAGTCGTCTCGCTGTCATCGTTTATATATTACTCCGTCTCTCTTTCTCTCACTGGTTTTTTTTTTTTTAAACATTTTTTTTTTCCCGAATTATATTTCGTTATTATAGGCTATCGTATCAAATGAGATTGGCGTAGGTACCTATATATATAGATATGTATGTATACGCGCGTCCAGGAATTTATAGTCATTCACGCCTGCATGGCTGCGGTCCGGCTCGCGACGACATAATAATATGCTATAACAATGACCACTACGGTATGCGGGTGGTGGGTTTCGTTACCACCGCGTATTGAACCTAATTGAACTTATGTGCGTGTATATTTTATTACCCATAGTAATATTGAAACTAGAGCGTCAATGATTTTATCATAATATTATCAGAGCCAAACTTAGGAATTTTGGGGCCCGGCTTAAATTTTTTAATAGGGCCCTTTACTTAAATTTTAAATTCAGTTTTTTTACTACATTGGTTTTTTTATATTCAATTTATTTTTGAAGATTATAAATAAATTATACCATACATCACAAGTAATTATTTAGTGTTGATTAATATACGAGCAAGTTATAATTTAAACAAACGTTTACTGATATACATCATGTTCATTGTGAACAAAGTTAAAGTGTTAATACATTTTTCAATATAGTTAATATAAATAATAAAAAAAATTACACGATTTAGAATTTAAGACAATGGTTTTTTTTGAGATTTTAGTTCACTAAATTTCTGAATTAGATCTGAAAAATCAAGTGTATTAGTTATTTTCTTTTTAGTAGATAGACGAACGAGTGAGCTTAATTTTTCTTGGTGAAGGGACGTTCTTCTGACATTTTCAATTAGTTCTAATTTTGAATTTATTTTTTCTGCTTCACAATTCGAAATTAGCAAAGCTAAATAAAGTCGTAGAGAAATGTACAAATTTAGAAAGACTTCTTTTAAATTATTTTCATGTTCATATAAGTAAATATTTTGAGGAGAAATTATTGTAAATTTAACTGCATTACATAACTTGAAAAGTGCACAATCTATTGTTTAATATTAGTTGTATCAATTTCATCTTTAAATGTATTAATAAATATGTCGGTAGAAGACTCTGATAATAATTGTGAACCGAATTTCGTAATAAACCCAAAAATATTACGAACATTATCATATGCATTTAATCTTTTATCAAGTTCAGTAACTAAACGATTAATAATAATATCAACTTCTAACTTTTTAACAAAATTTATGTAGAGATAAACTATAGACTGAAAAGTATTTACTATTTGCCAATAATTGTATACCCGCATTTAGACAAGAGCGAGCGCTCACAAAAAAACCGTGATATTTCTAGATATCGCGCGGCTTACTAATTGTTGGTAAAAGGTACAAACGATGATTAGGTGACAAAATGGGTTAAATAAATGATAAAGTGCTTTTGGCCAACTTTATCTTATAACTTAATAACTTATTTTATCGATTACAATCTTAAATTCCATTACGAAACGTGACTAATTTGTTTTGTAAATAGTAAATGTTTAACGAAAGCAATAATATTATACCATATTAAAATTTCACAATACCACTTTAATAAATTGGGCTCTGGATATTATAAACACATTTAGACCCATAATAAGATCAAATTACCGAAACATCAAGAGGTGCAGACCGAGTTTTGGGAGGAAGTAGGCAACATTGGAAATAAGCATGCATTTAAAATTTAAGATTTTTCGTATCTTTTGTGTTGTTTTTATTCAATTTATGAGGGTTAAATTATTTTTCTCAGTCGAAATAGTTGCAAATATAATGGAAGGTGGTATCTCATAAGTTGTTTTTAGAAATTTAAAAATATAAAATATAGCTACATAGGCACAATTTTCTTTAAAAGCGTTTGAAGTTCAAATTTCGACGAAATTGGATATTTAAACGAATAATAACGATTTTTTTTTTATATAACGATTTCAGTTATTGTGTTAATTATTATTCATAAAATCTTAATCATAATATACAATGATTATCACGGAATTCAAACACTATTAAAGAGACTTACAGAAAGTCACTTTGCTATAAAGTAGGTGTTGATATTGCACTTTATCATTGTACTGGATGTGTTAAATTTAAAATCAATAATAAATTATTGCAAAAAACAAAACTGTCTGTTCGCAGACAGTCTTTTAGCCTTTATTTCTAAGGATATTTTATTTTGTATTTATATTCCTATACCACAGTAATTAATTTTTTATTAGTAATACGCGTTGAATTAATTGAACTAAATTTTGTTAAAAATAAATTCCATACCTTAGGTATTATTAATTATTAGTTATTACTAACTCTGAACTCATATATTCATAACTATTTTAAGTCAATACTACAGCTACCACAGAATAGTGTAAATAATAAATAAGTAAATTAATAAAAATATTTTGGAAATTTCATAGTGTAAAGCAAATAATATTATACGTTATGATGAAAATTCAAAAGTTTCATGTCCATTTGAAGTTTGAATAATATTTTTTTGAATTACAATATAATAACTAAAATTATTAGTTCTTATTTAAAAATCCATCTTCGATACAATTTGAACTTCACTTGCTGATAAAAAAATGTATGTGACTTTACACCAATTTTATTTTTTTTAATTCTAAAATAAAAAAAAATATTAAGAATAATATTAAATTATGATAATAGTCCATATATTAGATTCTAAATGAAGCGAAGAATATATTAATTTTACAACGATACATAATGTGTGTGCTCTTTTTGTGTCTGTAAACATTTTTTTTACAAGAAAAAATGCTTCGATTTTCTTCATCAGCGCCTTTTCTGGTAGGAAAGTAAATCAAGTTGGAACTTTTAAAACATCATTTTTGAAAAATTCTAAATAATTTGATGAGTCAAAAACCTTGAAAAATTAAAACAAGGTTCATCATAAGTTATTATAATAGCAGTTAAAAATTGTGTATTAAAAAAGTTGATCGTAAGTCTTTAATAGTTTTTTATAGGCATATAAATTTGAAATTTCAAGAAAATACGTAGAAATCACGAAATTTTTAAATTTTTTTTTATTAGGAAATTTCATAGAATTTTTCTATTTAAATCTAAGATTTGGAAATTTAACACAAGAATCTCTATAAGTTTTTCTACCTTTCTAAAAAAAAAATTTACCGGAAAGCCAAATTAATTTTTTATGAACGTCTAAAATTAGACATTGAATATTCACCCGTTTTCTCTGCGAATAATTTTCTGATTTTGATATAATTTAAAAAGGAATAATTGAAAACGTTTGAAATGTTCACCAAATGTTTAGATTATCATTTTCTATACACCAAAAAAATTTAAAATTATTTTGACAATTTTTGAGCAGATTATAGGCCCAAGAAATTTTTTTTTTTCAAATTTTTTTTTCTTTAAATATCGATAAAAAAAAATTCGTTGAGTCAAATTATTTGAAAATTTAATACAAGATTTTTCATAAATTTGTTTCAATAGTAGATCAAAAATAATAAAAATACATAAGCACATATTTTTTTTATAAGCATTTAAACTTCAAATTTTGATCGAAATTCATCATCGAACATTTGCAAATTGTTTTATAGTTAAAAATGTGTAAAATATTCAGTTATTATAGCTAAAGATTGAAAATTTGAAACAAGGTTTTTTACAAGTATTTAATAGTGTAACCAAAAAATCAAAAAAAATATATTAAAAAAATAATTTTTTATAGACATTTTAATTTCAAATTTAGACTAAATTAGATATTTAAATGAAAATAACAATGTTATCTATTTTGTTCTAATTTAAAAAATATTTTTTGTGAGTGCTTGAAATTTTTAAAGTATATTATTATATTTTATACATTCAATTAAATTTTCTAATGTAATGTTTTCTGCAAAATTAATTCAATCTACTGTATTATTAATAGTTATAGAATGAATTATTTTAATAGCAATAATATCTTAAAATAAATACACTTAGTTATGTAGGCTGACAAAATTTCTTCGCTCAGAATCGTTTATCGTATACAATGATTTATATCATTGAATTCAAATTTAACACATCCATGAAAGTGATCCACTTGATATCTATCATATTCGATATCTAGTTAAAAATTTATAAAATATTCAGTTTTTATAACTAAGGATTGTAAATTTAAAACAAGGTTTTTCATAAGTTGTTATAAATGCAGTTTTAAAAATATTTATGATACAAATGCGCACATTTTTTAAGCATTTAAAGTTCAATTTTTTACCAAATTTATAAAAATCTCGAATGTTTGCAAATTATTTTGTAGTTAAAAATGTATAAAATGATCAGTTATTTTAGCTAAAGATTGAAAATTTAAAACAAGGTTTCCCGTAAATAGTTAATAGTGTAATCAAAAAATAAAAAAAAATATATTTTCATAGTTGTTTTTAATAGACATTTTAATTTAAAATTAGATATTTAGACGAAGAATAACAATTTTATTTTTTTTTTGTTGTAATTTAAAAATATTTTTATGGGGACTTAACACTTAAAACGAATATTATTATCTTTCAATACTTATATACAAAATTACATTATATACAATAACTAACCTATTTAATTGTAATTTAAAAACGTTTAAAGTATATTATTATATTTTCTATACACAAATATTGAATAATTTTTTTGGAATTTTTGGTTTTAAAATAAAAGTTTACCATCAGAAACCGTTTATTAAATTTTCAAGATATTTTATTTACAAATCAAAATGTTATCTTATATAAATCAAAAGCAAATTAAAAAATTTAAAAATTGTATACATCTATAAATAACACAAAAAGAGCCAAAATAATTTGAATATTACATGATGTGTCTAATAAATGCGCTTAAATGAATATTTGGTGAAAATTTAAAGTCCTACGGTTATTTGAATTACAAAAATATTCGATTTTGTCAAAACTTTAGTTTTATGTAAAAATAATAAATACCTATTTTCCCCTATTTTTTGTGTTAAAATAATGGTTTTGAAAAATACTGAGAACACACACACACACACACACACACACACACACACACACACACACACACACACACACACACACACACACACACAAGTAATAAACCTAAAACCATACACAGCGTGTTTGACACCTAGCGATGTTGTCGGCTAAACAATTGTAATTATTGGGTTACATAATATCATACCTATTGAAATAAAGATTGCACTTTTAAATAAGATTTTTAATAATTCTATGAAAGTAAAATGAATATCAAATACTTTTAATATCTAGTTTTGATTTCCAACGACGACGGATGTTAATAAATTGGCCACGGTCGACGCCAAACTAAAGAAAAAAATTAAGCACATTCCCACACATAAAACATAATTATATCCATAATGTATATTATTATATCTGACATGGTAAGTATTTCGGTAAAGCCTTATAACTACATACAACCGGCACTACGGATTCGGTTGATTAAACGTAGCGCATGTGTCTGTAGGATGTTTTATTATTTTCAAGTAGCTATATAGTATTGGACCGTCCTTGGGAAGTCATTGGTGCAGATACAACCTTAAGTATACCAACGGAGCCACACACTTTGGTACATTGTATCGCCAATGCCTTTATAGGTACAGTGGGTATAGAAAATCTTCAATAATTTGGTTTTTTTTAATCTTTATTTATAAATAAATAAATGCAGCTTAGATGTACGAGTATAAGACTTGATTACATATTTTTCTCGTTTTAGTTAATATTGAAAATTTAAACAAAATGTAATTAAATATTTATGCATGCATTTAGACATTTATCTTGATAAAAGACTAATTTAGATTTTTTAACACATCAAACTGAAATTAACACCTATTACACTTATACAAATTAAAACTTTATATAGGTAACCTATACGACAACTCCGTTTAATTAGCTAGATATCTGTCGATGGTGAAATTCTCTTTTATAAACAATCAAATCGTCCTGCAATGACTTACGATTTATAGGATAAACTTTAATTTTATTTTAATCTTTTTTATAGTTAATAAACCTCCATATAACTAACGCTCCATAATGACCTATATCAGTTTCTTGATTACAGATTGAATAGATGCACAAATTTAATTTTAATAAAAAAAACTTTTTACTAATTTACGGTTTTGACTTCTAATAATATTATACTCTGTAACTAACCCCAACAACATTTTCAATGCTTCAATTTATACTTTCATAGACGATAATGGTGGGGTGTGGTGGGGATAGGTTAGGTTGTTGCCTATTTAAATATAAGCTGTATTTAAAAAAAAACAGTGCGTGTTGCGAGTATGCGCGGTTGAAATGAAACTTCTTTCAGCGTCAATCAACCGATAGAATATTAAATTAGTATTGGAATAAAATAAAAAAAATAAAATTTTCAATTGAAATTAATTTATTATTATTAATCATACAAAAATATTACAAAGATTATTATTTATTCTCCACGACAGATATAATTGCTTTATGATAACTGAAATAACTAATATGTAAGTTTTGACGTTATAAAGATATCGTGTGAAAATTGTATCTATTGTGGTTCCTGACCAAGTTGTTGGAGTTTTTGAATTATTCATTGATAAATTGAGATCTGCAATCAAAAAATATTTTAATGGTTCTGATCTACCCGATGCGAAATTAACATTAAGTCTCCACTCACATAATCATAGGCAGTTTATTTCTTCTCCTACCGAGTAATGCTGCACCTCCAGTAGTATAGGAGAAATTATATATTTTAAAAAAAAAATATTATATCAGTTATTTTGCAATATTTCTTTTCTTCACACTACCCGATATTTTCATGCATATCCTGCATCAGGTACAAGAAGATAAACTTCAGTTTGAAGCACTATTCGGTTACCATTTCGTCAGCATTGTTGCCCATTAAGTCTGCGGTTTTTAATTTTTTCTTTGCTAACTTGAACTTGTCGCCATTGCCCATATTTACTGTCTTTGGAATTATCGAGCCTATAACAGAAACATTAATTTTAATATTATGAATATTGTTATACACAAATTATGATAAAAAATAAGCCAATGAGCGTGAAACAACTTACCATCTTTTTTTTCAGTATTTCCATTGACCCCACGATTTGATGTATCCATAGATGCTCTTTGATATGTTTGTCGAGAAGTTGTTGCAGTTATATTTTTTGATTGACATTATTGTTTTACTTTTTGTCGTACTCTCTATTTCCGACAACATTCAGCGTTTGATTTTAGCATTTTTGATCTTGAAATATGTATATATATATATAGAAGTTACTAAATATTCTCTATTCCGCTTGGTTAATAAATATAGGAACTGCACGGGCGCGCCCGGGCGGAGGAATTTTATCAATAAAATGCTTATTTGGTCATTGCTAGATATTTTGAGATCAGTTACTTGGTTTATCAATCCTAAATCCGATTAGCCTGGTAATGTAAATTACTAGGAGACCTAGAGACCGGGGACGCCAAAATTAGGACCTGTGTCTGATCAAGTGTGTACGGTGTGTATACATGCAGTTGTGTAAATCTTAAATTAAAATAATTAATAACAATGCAAATAATTCAACTAACAACAATAATAATTAATATTTTCAATATTAAATAATTTCAATAATTAATATTTTTAATAGCTAATAAAAAAGTTTATTGCGCGTTACAGTCGTCCGTGAAAAAAAAGCTGGTTTTTCCGATCGAAATCGAACCCATAACATCGTGGTCGACAGGGTAGGACGTTATTTGAATAATTTTTTATTTAGATGATTATTTAGATAAAATTTTATTCGAATAAATTATTATTTGAATAATTTTCACAACGAATTATTGGAATAATTTTCAAAACTTATATTGAGCTCTATACAAAAATGTATAAATAGATTAGACATTTAGATATTAGATGGGAAATGTCCCATATAGCTATAAGGCTATAATAGTTACCTGTTTAATCTTATAATGTCGATTATCTAAATGTTGAAAGCATAGTTTTATCAAATGTACTTTATAGTTTATCTTATGATTACTAGTAATTGTTTCGTGTTTCCACGTTAGTCGTTCTTTAATTTTTAAGTACGTATATCGTATATATGGATGACAATCGTGTTTGATTTAATTTCAAATATAAATTATTTATTTCAACATGAATTCCTTGAATATTCTTAATGATGATTTTATAATTTCAACACAAGAATCAACTAAAGACTCGTCATTGTCAGAGGATAATACTAATGTGGCGGATATAGATAACATATCCATTTTAGATGGTAAGTTTTTTAAAATTAAATATAAAATGGACAATAATAAAGTGATTGCTACATGCGTAATATGTGAACCAAGATGTGTTAAAATTAAAGGATCGTTATCTTTAACGTCAAATTTTAAGTCTTATCTTAAAAGAAGACATGATCAATCTGTTCTTCATTCGTACGAAAATCATTTATCTGAAAAACGGTTAAAAATTAACAATTCTAAGAATGATAATATAGTTAGTAGAGTACATTGCAATAAATATAACCAAGACCAATTTGACAAAGATATAACTAATTTTATTATTCATTCAATGGTTGTTCCATTAAAAACTGTGGAAAATCCATTTTTTAAAAAAATATTCGACAATATTGGAATTACTAAAAAAGTTAATGTTCCGAGTCGACGGAATCTTGGGAGAAAAATACAAAATTTGTTTAAAGACACCAAAGATAAAATTATAAACGATATTAAAGACATAAAATATGTATGCACCACAACTGACATCTGGTCTTCAAAAAAGAGAAGTTTTTTGGACGTGACAATACATTGGGTTGAAGCAGATAATTTCCAACGGCGATCAACGAGTTTGGCTTGTCGTAAATTTCAAGGAACACATAGTTATGATAAAATTGCTGATATGTTACAAGATATACATTTAGAATACAACTTGAATTCTAATAAGGTTAGTACATATCTATATAATTTTAATAATTTTGTATGTACACTATTATTTATAAATTACGAGTATAAATAGATGATCATATACAATAGCCGATAGGTAGTAAAAAAATTGTTTAAATTTAAATTTTCATGATTTTTTAAGATTTTTAATTTTTTTGAATGTCTACCTATTTTAAAAATCTTTAAAATACAAATATTGTTAATATTTTATTTATTCATTTACAGGTAATCGCAATAATAACTGATAATGGCAGTAATTTTGTTAAAGCATTTAAAGTTTTCGGTGTCAAATTAACTCACTTTGACAATGTTGAGGATAATGTGTATGAAAATATAGGTATAGTTGATGATGCAATAGTCCTGAACAGGACGATGATAAAATATCTTATAATTCATCAGAAACAATGGGGGAATCAGGAAATTATCCACGGTTACTTCGGCATTTAAGATGTTGTGCTCACACATTGAGCCTATGTGTTACAACTGATTTAATTAGAATCATTCAATTACTTCAAAACCTACAACTAAATGAAATACACACTTCAGTAATGAAAAAATGTATATTATTATGGAATGCTTCATATAGACCAAAATCCGCTAAAGTAAGTTTTCATTATAGCATTTACTCTTATATTGTTTAATAATTACAAATTTAAATTCACAATATTTAGGTCATATTACAAACATTAGGTCATAATTTGTCAAGACCTGGGGACATACGTTGGAATTCTTTATACGACTCTTTAAAACAAATTTTAAAGAATAAGAACAAAAACAGCGAGTTATTTGAAGCACTACAGATTAAAAATAATACGTTAAAAGATTCAGAATATATTTATATAGAAGAACATTTAAATTGCGTTGGTCCTTTAGCAGAAGCATTGGATACTCTTCAAGGTGAAAACAATATTTACTATGGATTTTTACTTCCATGCATATTGAGTTTACGTCGTAAAATTAAAAATTTATTGCTAAAAGATAGGAGATATTGTGAACTTTTAATTAATAGTATCATTACAAGTATCGAAAAAAGGTTTTCTAATATTATAAGTTTAGATACAATTGAATCAGAAAACACTGCGATTGCTGCATTTTCTCATTTAAAATTTAAAAATCGTTGGTTGAATTGCATCGACTCTTCAAATCACGATCGACTTTTTACAATGTTTAAAACAGCAGTAGGTAATAAAATAGCAGAAATCATTATATCATCAACAGATTCAGAATCAACAGAATCATCTGATCAATTAAATGATCAATCTCAAGACTTTTTTAATTTTGAACTATTAGTTAGCACTGTTAGTAATGCTTAACAAATATCAGAAGCAGAAATACAGGTAAATTAGTATAAATCTAGAAATTGTTTTAAAATTATAATTTATAAATAATTGCTGTATTTTAAATTGTAGGTAATACAATTTTTCAACAACGTATCTGAAGACTTGAAAATTCTTCAGCAGTATCCACCAATTAAGGAAATATTTTTACGGTATAATACACCACTGTCATCATCAGGTCCCGTAGAAAGATTATTTTCCTATGCAACTATGACTAATTTACCGAAATGTAACAAACCGTCAGATGATATGTTTGAACAAAGAGTTATTTTGAAATGTAATTTAAAAATATAGTAATAACTAATAAGTATATAGTTATTTGTTAATATTTAAATTATAATTATAGTAAGCAACTACAAGACTTATTTATTGAGATTTAAAATTTGTTATGAATATTTTTTTATTATTATTATTATTATTGTTATTTAGTTAGGTACTATTATTTAATTTTATTGTAGTTATTACAAAATTATTATTATACTGTAATAATCCAGATTAAAAAAGTATATCTATTTCTTAATTTTTATTTATAGTTCAAAAGTTGTTTTGCTTATAATATTTTTTGCATTTATTTGAAATAAAATAAAATTTACAATTACTTAATTTATTTCTTTTGAGACCACTTGCTTAAAGTTTTCCAACCACATCATGATATTATTAACAACTCATTTGAAGAGTGTGTTGAAAAATTTTTAATATCTCCTCTTCAACTCTATCTAGCCCCTAAATCATTTACACCTAGTGAGATTCAACATCATATAAAATTATTCCCTCTCAAAAAATTTCCTGGACTAGACCTAATCACGGCTGAAGTAGCTCGAAAGCTTCTCAAGAAGGCAATTGTACACCTTACTCATATATTAAATTCCATCTTAAGACTTTCTTATTTTCCTCTATCATGGAAAACCTCCGTTATTATCTTAATCTTAAAACCAGAAAAACCTCCCGACATCCCTTCTTTATATCGCCCAATAAGTCTTCTACCTCTTTTTGCGAAACTTTGTAAAAAAAATAGTTTTAAAACATATCTCACCCTTTATAAATAATGCGTCAATCGTCCCGCAAACCCAATTTGGTTTTCGTAAAGGTCACTCGACTATCCATCAAACACACCTGTTGACAGATTCAATTGCTAACTCTTTAGAAAGAAAAGAATACTGTTCAGCCGTCCTTCTTGATGTGGCCCAGTCGTTTGACAAAGTTTGGTACCCCGACCTTCTATATAAACTGAAAAAATCCTACCTCCACCTTACTATTTATTCTTTAGATCATACCTCGAAGACTGCTACTTTATAACAAAAGTGGGGTTTGAAATTTCGTCTTTAGCCCCAATTGCAGCGGGAATCCCCCAAGGTGCTATATCATCTCCTATTCTGTTCAACCTATACTCGGCAGATCAGCCAACGACCCCTCATACTTCCGTTGCTGATAATAAAATAATCTACTCATCAAATGAAGTTCCAATAATTGCTGGTTATAACCTACAAAATCATTTAGATCTCATGTCATCCTGGTACAATAAATGGAAGATAAAAATTAACTACGACAAATCTACACATTTGACTTTTACCTCAAAGCACGGAATAGTACCAACCGTCACCTTAAAGGTTAGGTTAGGTTAGGTTAATCCTAATATCCCAAAATCCACAAGCTCTCGCTACTTAGGCTTAATACTAGACTAACGCCTAACCTGGGCAGACCATACTAAAAGCAAACGAATCCTTCTCAATTCGAGGCGGAAATCCCTTCACTACCTAATAGGTAAATACTCTAAACTCAGTATAAAAACTAAATTACTCTTTTATAAAGCTCTACTGAGGCCCATTTGGACATAAGAAACTGCAAAAGCCTTGTACAAACGATTCCGTTCCCGATTAGAAAATCATTCAAATCCCTTATATCAGCGCTTAACACTGACTCCATTCCTGGTAATCCTATTCGCAGACTTAAGAGAAAATGGTATCGCGACTTAGCCTTATAAACTCATCTAAATAAAATTAAACAAATCCCGTTATAAAGTGTCATCATTGGGTGGCTGCTTTGTTTCAAGTGTTTCATGTTAATTAATTATTTTCCACATACATGCTTATTGTAATAATTGAATTACATATTGCTTGTGTTATAATTAAGTTAAAAAAAAAAACTTAATTTATTGTTTTTAATATTTGTGTGTTTAAAATTACCAACCAAAGTTAAATCAATTAAGTTAACGAAAATTAATTAAAAAATATTTTATTCGTATAAATTATACACTATAATTCGTTGTGAAAATTATTCAAATAATAGCTAATAATAATAATAGCTACATATATGGGACATTTCCCATCTAATATCTAAATATTTAATCTATTTATACATTTTTGTATAAATCTCAATAATCAATATAAGTTTTGAAAATTATTCGAATAATATTTTATTCAAATAATTCATTGTAAAAATTAATCGAATAATTATAAAAAAATCATTCGACTACATATTTATTCGAATAATTATCTAGATAAAATTGTGTCCAACTCTGGTGGTCGATAGCTCGTGGTTCACTTACTCGTATATTACTTATATGTATTATGTATTTACTGCTAGCGGTAATTATTGGGTATTTAATAAAACCATTACAAATGATTAATAAGAAATAAATAGTTGCCTCTTTGGTACAAAACAAAATAATAATATACAACACAAATAATTGGTTCAATAATAATTAATTTTAATCAAT
Source organism: Pentalonia nigronervosa (assembly GCA_014851325.1). NCBI lineage: Eukaryota > Metazoa > Arthropoda > Insecta > Hemiptera > Aphididae > Pentalonia > Pentalonia nigronervosa. The sequence continues at coordinate 14,286 of JACXSJ010001325.1, forward strand.
AAAATATAATTACCAAATGTATTTTATGCTATTATAACATTCTTTAAATATTATCTTTACTGACTTGACTCTATGATTTAATCAAATTATCTAATAGGTTGTCCTAATAAGTAATAAACTATTTAAGAACTTACTGTATTTACTAATCATAATTTTGTTCTAACGATTTTTGCCGTCGACGGCTTACAATAGCTATAAACAATGAAAACGATTGATAAACACGGTAACACTACAATATAAGTGAAATAAAAGTTTCAAGAATCGCTGTACTCTCTATACATCTATAATACCCTCTAATACTAAATACAAGTTAAAACACCATAGTCGGACGCAGATTTTACACAATATCAATATTATTTTATACGTGTACATATACCTATAGATGCATATTATTATGTATTATGCATTAAATATAGTATTAAATATTATTATGCATTTAAGTGCACCTAACAACTAATATTATATAATACCAATATATACATCATATATTCATATTTAATTTCTAAATCTAAGACGCGTTACAAGCTTATAACCTTGCCCGTTATTGCATTATACCATTTTATTATTAATATAGACACCTGTACTAGCTATACTTTGTATTAGGTATAATATAACTTATAAGTGTGTTAGTTGTCGATATATATATAACAATCACATCACCTATGGCATGCTCTTCCCGTGTAATAATGACATAATAATAATAATAAAAATAAAAACACAATGGGAGGACGCGAAGTGAAAAATTTTACTGGAAAATAAAAGAAATGGTTGACATGCAGCGTGAAATTATTTTTGATCATATCTGTGCGTAGGTATGTCCGGTTGCATTATACAGCGGCATAACTTTATAGATAGGTATATCGTGCATAGGACATCATAGGTATACCTGTTGTATTATTATATTCACTATAATTTATTATATATAGATGGAAACGCACTAGTATTGCACAAAAGGCATTTCTTATTCGTAAATTCAAAAACACCATAATATTATTACACGAAGTATCAATATATAGGAATACCTCATAATATGATTAAGTATATTATGTATATAATTATCTATATTACATCGAGACTATGGTGGGAAAGTTAACTAAAACATTTTTACACTAAGATATTTAATGGAAAAATTCGATAAGATCTGTATATATCTAATATATAATTATATGTACCTAACTATAAAGATTTTAAGCTAGCATATAGTTCTGTACTATTGTAGCAAAATCTGTTAAGTACCCAAAAATTCGATGTTGACGTTTGAAATTAATATATATTCTAATTCAGCGGTTCTTATAAGCTTTTTATATCCAAGTGCCACTTATACATTTTGAAAGTTTTCACGGGTCATTTGATCTAATAACCTTTTTTTTTGCTTATTAAAAAATATATTTGTTATTTTACATACATGGAGATCTTTATTAGGATCTATATTATAACAATGAAAATATAAGCATTTAATGCATTTATGCACAAAAGTAGAATTAAATATTTAAGGCTATTATTTGTATTATAATATTATGGTTTAAGTACTTCTTCAGTGAGACGATTGGTTTTGTTTTGAATGAACGAAGATGTCAAATCGGGCTCCATGTAGTTATGTTGGTAATTTTAAGTTTTAAATTATTTTATACGTTCTATACTTATTTTTTGTACATAATAAGTGGGAAGATGTATTTTTCGCATAGATGTATCGACATAAAAGGGATTAAAACTGTAGAGTTTGTATGGATAACGCCAATATTCAATGTTAATAATGATTCCAATTTTTTAATAAAGCGAGATTTCCTTTGCGTATTACTAGTGGTACCATATGCAAAATAGCTGTTCTTATTTTTATCGTAATTTCGGAAATACCTAGTTAGTTGTCGAGCACAACGTCAAATCAAGGTATTGAGTACGTTTATGGTGGGGAGGGGTTGGCGGGAGGGGGTACATTTTTATGTAAAAAAGTGTATTTGTATTTTTTTAAAAATGAATGGAGTGAACATTTTAATTAGTGTGTTAAATTATTTTATTTTATTAAATTGAAAAATATTTTCTGAAGTAATTGAAATCGAAAAAAGTCGAAAATAATTTCAAAATAATTATTTATTATACAAACCTAATATTATAATGAATAGAATTCGGATTTTATAGGTATTTGCTTTTTTTTATTTCAGTCTAATTCAAAGCTATGTAGGTATATCAACTAATATAAACTAAAATATTAAATTCGACCAACTACACAAAATAAAATAAATTAAATTATATTTTAAGTTTTTTTTATTGGATTATTTTTGATTAAATAAATTTTGTTTTATAAAATGTATTCTAAATTAACGCGTATTTTAATTACTCGAATGATTAATATTTTATTTTATTTCGTAGTATTTGGTTTAATTCCGTTTCCTTATCACCACTAAATACATGATTATATATTTTTAAACTTTTTAGATTCTGAGCAAGCAAGCGATGTATTAGTTTTACAGTGTATTTTTTTGAGTCTGCCATTGAGTTTATATTGGCGTAAACAATTGTCTTTAATCTTCAACATTGAGAGTGGTTCTTATAGTAATCTAATTAATAGTTTTGGAAGTGCGTGAGAGATATCAAAATTATTCAAACACTATTCAAAGTAGATAAATTTTTTTCTTAATACTTTTCTTTATAATTAAGAAAACGGTAGGAAAACAAAAACACTTACAAAAAACCAGTTTTCTACAAAATTTATAAATTGTTGTACATTTTAGATTCTGAGCAGAGCGAGAAATGTATTGATTTTACAATGATGTGTGTTTTTTTGTGTTGTCCCCACGTTTAATGGCAGTAAAATGCTCCGATTTTCTTCATCAGCATCTTTTTTGGTAGGAAAGTAAATTTAGTTGGTATTTTGGGGATCAAAAGTAAAAAATTTCCTATAGTTTTCAAACGTGTCGGGAAAACCCGGAATTTTTACCCGAATCCAATTTTTGACAAAATCGATTTTGTTTTTTGGTGTAACATCAAAAGTAATCACAGTAGATATATGAAATATTCAAAAAATATTTATATAAGCAATTCCCATACACAATAAAATTTTCAATATATTTTGACTTTTTGAGCTATTTATAGGCATAATCAATTTTGGGTTTTTTTACTTTTTTTAATATTATCAATAAAAAATTTTCAGTCGGTCAAAAATCTTGAAAATTGAATATAAAGTTCTTCATAACTTGTTATAAGTAAAAATTAAAAAAAAAAGTTGAGCGTAAGTCTCCAATAGTTTTTTTTATAAGCGTCTAATAATAAAATTTCAATAAAATACGTAAAAATCACAAAAATATGCAATATTTTATAATTAAATTTAAATCTAAAATTTTAAAATTCAATACAAAATTCTCTATAAGTTTTCCAACCTTTCTAAAAAAAAATTTACCAGAAAGTCAAAACAATTTTTTATAAGCGTTTAAATTGGATATTAGAATATTCATCCTTAAATTACCGATTTCTTAGAGAATGATTTTCTTATTTTGTTGTAATTAATAACGAATAGTTATTCTGTACCCACTTGCCGACCTTTTTTATAGTATTTTTAATAAGTTGGTTATAAGTTAGTTAGTTTTAATCTGTACTATTAATATACTACATTAGAAAGTCTTAAAATGGTTTTTTGTGCTTTTTACAGTTTTAGTTTTCTAGCGCTTTTTTGCTTTATTTTACAAATTTTATTAAAGGTTTCTAGATTTTTTTTTAAATTTTTATATTTTTTCCTAAAATGTGAAGTAAAATAATAAAAATATTGAAAATATTGAGAAAATATAGAGAAAATATTGCCATTATTTTTAATTTTTGGAATGAGTTGCTTATTTTATTTTTTGCTTTCCTTTGATTGGTTTTTTATGGGACAGGCTCCGAGAAGGTGATGTTAAGAATATTATTTTGTTAAGTTTTATAATTAGTGTTTTATCATCTCTACAAAAAAATATTAATAGTACTTATAATAATCTATTACCATTTATTTTTTGTTATGTTATCGAATATCGATCTGAGCGTTTTTCGCGTGTTAAAAATGGTACATGTTATTGCAGCAGCGTAGACGCAGAAACCGTTTATTTATATAATAAAAGCCGCAGTGTATGGCTCGAAACTCAATGTAATCGCCGTAATCGTTTTTATTTTATCGATTAAACATAAAAATATACGATTACATACACCGTTCAAAATTCAAATAGACATTCGACAGTATAAATTAAATTCAAAAAAATGAATTATTTTGAACAATTTGTGATTATTTTTTTTTACCCCTGCTGCAGCTAAAATACATCCGCTTCGAATTTTTACTATATATATAACACAACTGCACCAGAAAACGTAGCATTAATAAATACCCGGCAACCGTAGTAGTATATTTCATTGTTGCGGAAATAGTGTTCCGGGTGACAAGAACATTGACACAGAAGTATTATATAGTGTGGGGTAAACTATAAATTTAATACTTTCCTATAAAAAATAAACCAAGCTACAAAAAAAAAATCTCAATTCACCGGCAAAACCGGAACGCGGAAACAGCTAGGCGAATCTGTCGAATCTCAATTGTGCCACAATGGGATGCGGAGCCCGGTGGCGACAATAGGGTTAAAAGGGGTTCCGAAAAAACAACCCCTGCACATACACACACACTCACTCATGTACGACGGTTTGTATAAAGCCTCCGAAATAACGGCCAGCAGCAGGTGAGACGTTAACGAACAAAAAAGAATAATAATAATAAAAAAGGGGGCAGGAGATTATATTTATAAAAAAAAAAAAATAATATATTATATATGAATAAAAAAAAATTAGAACCTTGGCGAAAGAGAAAGCCGAAGGGAAACAATTCGGTAATAATGTATATAATAGCCAATATGTATATATGTATTAGGCTTTTTTGTTGTTTACAAAAAAATAAACCAAGAGAGGGAAAAGGCGTTAGGTTGTAGCCCATTATATGAACGATCGGAATCATTATTAGAGTGTAAATTGTAAAAAGAAGGGAGTCCGTGTATAGGTATATAATATAATATAATAGTATACTGGAGCACCTGGATGCCGATCGACGATTTCATTTACTGTTACAGGACGCGGAAGTGTCGCCAAATCCGCGAACTATGCTATTTTTCCCCCGTTTTATTTTGTTTTTTTTTATTATTATTATTGTTGTTTCCTTATTCCGTTGATTTTATTACACTTAACGCTTGTCAAGCGCTGTTTCTTTGGATTGCCTCTAGAGTAAACATATTTTATATATTGTATGTATATGAAAAGATACCAAAGAATTTCTCCTCGCATAACTTGCAGTTAAATATAATCTGCAATTCTACGGTGCAATATCATTATATTATAATGTATAATAAATAGGTATATTACAGTAGCTAGTAAGTATACAATCGGTGATGTATTTATGGAGAAGGGGTCTAGGGGTAAGGTAATCGCTCCGGGTGGAATTCTTTTATATGTACATAATATTAACGTTTATAATTGTTATTCAACTTGTTTACTGTATTGGATATTGGTTTATTGATATTTAATTATCTCTTGTTTCAAAATTATAAAATAATATTGATTGTTATTCGTTTATTATTGAAATATCGTGAATAATTGTTTATTTAAATTTGTTAATTTTGTTTTTTCTATATAATTATCATCGCGCTCCTTACGAAACTTCGCTCTATTTACAGTTCCGTCATACATCACGAACTGCTCTCATAATCACCCAATTTATCGCGTGATGCGTCTTGCTAACAAATACTTTTTTAACCTCATATAACCCTGTTATATAATTATTTGTTCTTATAACCTCTTTATTGTGTAAATTAGTTAAAAATTCAATTTGTACATAATATTATCAAAAAAACACTGGATTGTCAACGTGGAACCATCCTCCTCTTCTTATTTTTTTTTTATATCTTACTTATTTCCTATTTACTGTTAATTATTCGTATTAATTATGTATAAATATGTAATTGTATTATTGTAACCATTAAACTACTAGTCCGTACTTTTAATAATAAATAAATAATTATATAATAACATACATGCAATTGCTTGAAAATTCGAAATAAGTCTCTGTATAGCATATACAATGTATTAATAACTTAGTTCTAAGTGGATTACGAACAGATAATAGGTTTCAATATGAGTCTTTAGATGTTCATCTAAATTCGATTTATCGTTCAAATAATGTGCAAACTTGTTCACTCGTACTGGTTTTTATAATATTTTATATGTGGTTTGTAAACAATAATATTTAATATAGAAATATATCACTATATTAGACAATTATTATTCAAGGAAAGATTTTCAGCAATTATGATATTCAAGAAGATGCAATATTAAACCAAAAGTTCTATGTAATTTTCATTATTATCATCATGAATTATATATTAGTGTATTATTGGATAAGTCAAGTATACACATTAAACATATTTTCAAATAATGATGTAAATATTCATAAAACTGAAAATAATTATTTATATTTTATATAGTAATATGTTACATACTTTCTCTATACGTGTGACTACGTCTTAAATACTTCAATGTAAATGCACTTGCCATCAATATACCAATTACTGTTTTTACCACACATATTATATAATAGCTGTTGTAGATACCTACATTTTAATTGAATATCATTTATCATCATATCGTCAATATAACTTAAACTCTCAAAGTCTCAGTAGCAGTCCATTGAATGAGTGAGTGACTAAATCATTCTCTAAGACTTAAGTGTAAAACTTAGACATTGTTACGTAAACTTGAAAAGAAACAGTATATACTATACATAACAGTAATAAAACTATCTCATACCTAAATTATTTCGATCGTTTTTCTATTGTTTATTGTGTGAAGTGTAATATTAAAATTATTGTATGGAAAATAGTTTTTCAATATTTTCTGAAATTTAATTTGAGTTTACACAAATGATACATATACTTGGGATTTTTTTTAATTGCATTGTGTATATATTTAATTATTTAAAGTATACCAATGCAGTATGCTTATTTAAGACCCCCGGTGCTGGCTATGCATTAAGGAGCAAATTACTGGCCACCTAATTCACATATTGTTTTGGCATCACACGATCTTGTGAATGTGTAGTAGTGTAAATGGTTATTAATTAATTAAGAGAATCCCTCTACTACCCGTATATGAACGCATTCGCAGGTATATCTCACAGAATTCACAAATAACGAATTATTAGTTGCCCATTTCAACAGACGTAAATGACTTCACGGGAATATGGATAACTCATTGTCAATTGAATATTTTTTGATAATTTTTTTTTTTAATTAATAAACAACAATATTCTATGGCTCGCATTGAACTTAGATTTTTTATTTGATTTTAAATAATGATATAAAATAATCTGTAAAAAAAGTTTAAAATTATCTTTTTTTTTAAGATTTATTTAAAAGTTTGAGATTGAAGTATTATAAAACTAAGTTCGACGCGGGCTGTAGAATATTTCCATCTACCAGTTAAAAATAAATAAATAAAATTTGGTTGATTCTCAGATCATCATTCCTGTAGTGTGTTTTTGAAGGCAAAATGACATTAGCATCGGGTACTTTAATAATAAAACAGTGTTATCTATTTGACAACAAATGTTAGGGACTTTTATATTAATTAAATAATAAAAGTATATTATTAATACCTATAATGATTAAAGGCATATTTTGTGTGGGTATACAATCTTTTTTATTTGGCCATATAATATAATCTACTCCAAATGTTTGCAATTCACACTATACTTTACCTATGCCAGGTTGCATGAAAAAATTGATCAATTTAATGGTTCAATAAAATTTAATGGACCAATCATGGGTCACTAAATCATGCTCACTAATGATTCATTAAATGCTTAGTGACTGTTTATGCAACCGGACATTAGACACTTACATAGTTACATCCCCTCCACGATATCATTGATGCGGCAACTAATAACATTTTGGTAAATACTCGTATAATATACTATCTATCATAAAAATTGTATCTATCCTAACTGTGGTCTAATATTCTATCTACAAATTAAAATTGTCGTACATTTATAATTCAGTATTTCTTCTTAGTAAATTTTTTTATTAAGACACGATGTCACACCAGCATGTGTTGTCTTCGTCTTACAAACACATAGCATAGCAAATAGTATTTTTCGAATAATCAATTTAATTCTGTTATGTTTAATATTCAAGTGAATTTAAATATTATCAAATTTAGAAAAAAGAATAATATCTAGTCAATGACATAGGTTTTTTTTATATTTTAATTTTAAAATGAGTAATGAGCATTTTAAAACATACAACCCGTTTTTAAATAATTATAACACACTTTAAAATTCTAATATAAAAACAAAACATATGTCATTAACTAGATAATATTCTTACTTCTAAATCTGATAATAGGTTAATTCACTTTAATATTAAACATAACAGAGTTAAATGGATTATTCGGAATGTACAATTTGCTATGCTTTGCGTTTGTAAGACGGGTGTGGCGTTCATTTAATAGTATTTAGGTTATATACTTATATATGTATTTTTTTTATATTTATTTGAAAGAAGTACTAATAACAGAAAAGTTCTACGATATCGCACTTCACATTTTCTAAAAATAACAATCACTATTTGACGTATATTATTTTAATATTTTAGCGAATTTTGCATTATTTTTTTTCTACTATAATATATGTATATTTGGGTTATATAATATCTATACATTTTGTAAAATAATTTGTAAGTTTATAAGTATAATGTTTATTGATTATTGTTTAACAAATACCTGGCGGAATCGATAAAACCACCCTTGTACGTAAAAAACTAAAAAGTACCTATTGAGTTATTCTTTGTTACCCTTTCTTAATATCTACATCGCAAACAAATGGTTTTAAAAATGCTCCTTTCTGAATTTCATTTTTTACTATTTTTAAAAACTTTTTTAATTCATCGCTATAAATTATTTCATTTTTAATGTTAAAAACACGTTTGTTCATTGAAAAAATCAAAAATTAAAATCACGTGTTTATAAAAAACGTATACACATCTCTTTATTACATTAATTTTGAATGATAAGTCAATACAAATAATTCATTGTCTAAATATTCATATTAATAATTTGAAATAATAGTAATGTAATAATACAAATAACCACAGTTAAACCACGGATGATCTATACGAGTATACGAGGTATACGACCCACAAACACAGAATAATTTTATTTTTGTTGTAAAACTTCTAAATTTTGTAAAATGATTATATTATACAGGTACCTATAATAAAATGAATAGATAGCTATATTTTTGTAGCTTTTTATGAAAATATCGAAGATGACTTAAAAATGGGCATAATCTATTTGGGCGCAGTATGAAAAATTTATTTAAAAATTGTTAACACGTTTGGATACAAAACTATAACAAGTAATCTAGTAATTTGTATCTAATAATTAAGACCACGTTTTGCGGCAAAAAAATTAATTAATCACATAAAATAAATAGAAAAGATCATAATATACAATAATCCTAATAATATACAAAAATTAAATTAGGACATTTAAAAAAAAAAAACTTTAAATATTTTTGAAAGACTACTCATCTATCCTCCTCGTAATGTCTTCTGGGCTAATAGGCTCAGATTTAAAATGATATGCTAATATATGCAAAGAAATATATTATATTCTCAAAAGTGCTATTATAAAGAAAAATTTTACGCCAAATGTTGTGTGGATTTAGGCCTTAAAATGTTCTATTTTGGATAAATGCGCTCAAACGTATTACCTCCTTAGAAACTATGTATTATTTATACTAACTCATGTTATTTTATTTGCTTGATAAGTATTACAACTTATTACTGGAGACCAAAATTACTAAAGTTATTATCATTTATCAGTAAATTTTGAATGCACCTTCCCAGTGTGCACTGAAGGTTTCAACACATCCCAGTAACAAACATTTTATGTTATACAATCAATGTAACTTTGTAATATTTATATAATGTGTCCGTTCTGTTTTGATAAGATGAAAATGGAAGATTTATCCCGGTGATGTTTATCATAGTACGGAACTATAACATTATAAATATATATCATTGTATTCAATAATAACATAGAATTGTTTCACTTGAAACGTACTAGAAACATAATATAGATGTTTCAGTTTTTGATAAAAATACCATAATAATTTTGCATTTTATAAAAATACATACCTATCGGTTTTACATATAAACTAAAATTATTAACTTTCTAGCCCCCAGGTTTATCACCACGAAAATTTACAGTTTTTTAATTGGGAAATTCCTAAAAGTTTTTCTATTTAAATTTAAGATTTAAAAATTCAATACAAGATTCTCTATAAGTTTTTCAACCTTTAAAAAAAAAAAATACCATCATGAAAATTTAAGACAAGGTTCTTCAAGAGTTGTTATAATAATTGTTTAAAATTATTAAAAATACATAAGCACAATTTTTTTATAAGCATTTAAACATTGAATTTTGACTGAAATTTATCATTGAGCATTTGCAAATTGTTTTGTTGTTAAAAATGTGTAAAATATTCAGTTATTATAGCTAAAGATTGAAAATTTAAAACAAGGTTTTTCGTAAGTATTTAATAGTGTAACCAAAAAAATCAAAAAAATATATTAAATAAATAATTTTTTCTAGACATTTTAAGTTCAAATTTAGACGAAATTAGATATTTAAAGAAGAATAACAATTTTATTTATTTTGTTGCGATTTAAAATATTAAAAATATTTTTCGAGGGTTCTTGAAACTTTATACTATATTATTATATTTTATACACTTAATTAATTTTTCAAATGCAATGTTTTCTGAAAAAATGAATTAAATCTACTGTATTATTAATAGCAATAATATCTTAAAATAGATACATTTAGTTATCTTGGCTGACAGATTGTATTCGTTTAGAATCATTTTTTGTATATAAATTTAACACAACCGTGAAAGTGACCCACTTAATACCTATTGTACAGCAGAAGGTACCCACTTGCCGACTTTTTTATATTTAATATTTCTCTCTAAAAGAATACTAAAGTTTAAAATAAAATTATTGCAGTTAAAAGTTAAAAAGTTAGTAGAAATAAGAATGTGTGGTTTAATGATTATGAAAATCGCGAAATTTAACATAGCAACTTAAAATGTGATTATATCAAACGTCATTTCTTATAATATATTAACTATAAGTACCTACCTATACTTATTTATTTTGATAACTTCCTTAATTATTAATGATTTTGTGAATTTAGAATATTTTTTTAATGATATCAACCCAAATATGTTGTGGAATATTTTTATTATAATACATTATATTAGTAGGCATAAATTGAGTAATTGTATAAATGTGTAAAATAATAAATTTACTCGTGATAATAAAGTAAATTAATTTGAGCTTTAGTATAAGGATTGTATAAATAAATGCAATTTGCTATTTTTACAATATTTTAATCTGCTGTTATTATGAAATTGAAATACTCTTTGATTTAATTTATTTGAACATCGACCATAGATATACTTATAGTTTCATACATTTAAGTATACAGCTATATTTACATAGTTACATAATAGATAAAGTAGTGTTTACTTTTTTAAATAGAACTTTGTTGCCCAAATAACCCGAACCCTTAGAACCTTTTAAAAATATTTAGAAATTCTCAATTTCAAATCTAAAATTTTTGTTAACCTAAATTAGAAAATTCACAGCAATTTGCTTTTAAAAATAATACTGCTAATACTTATATACAATAAGTTTGTAATCAATATGCAGAGTTATTCACCAAGCATGCTCACCCTATTTTTATTCAATAATACAGTTAGGTTAGGTACTCAAAATCTGTGTTTTGGTATTTTTAAATAAATTATATTTTAAAATTTTTGAACTTTTTTGTACCTAGTACTTATAAGAAGTGTCCTGTGGAGATTCAAACTTCTGTTTTTTTTTTTCAAATGAGAGAACCACATTAAATTATTTAGTGGAACATTTTTTTGAGAATATTTACGTATCAGAATCAAAGTTCGAATGAGTTTTAATTGTAGGTACCTATCTATTTTATGATAATATTAAAATGAGTTCTCGCTTTCAGCATGCCATGCGATTTTAGATAGGTATAGAAAAAAAAAGAACGGTAATATAAAATGATAGTAGCGAAATGACATATTTTTTCGTTCAGTTTTTTTTTTTGGAAAGTGCACATTAGGTTTATATTTATATTATAAAATATATATATATAAATAGTATGGACAATGGGCAAGCTGATTTGAAACCGGCCAGTGAAATGGCGGTCTGACCAGCCTATCGCCGTGTAACCAGTACACTCATACGCGATGTCGTTCTGCCCTCTTTTTTCCCTCTCACTGTTTAGGGGGACAGTCGATCGATTGTATATAATAATAAAATATATGTCTACTCAGAGTATAAACTGCAGTGACCATAATATATTAACCCTCCTCCCCCGCTCTGATCCGCCTCCAGATATATCTAAAATTATAACTAATTTATATGATATTTTCAATAAATGCAATTGTCGTGTGATTTTCATTAGGTAATCATAGATTGACTAAGATGGTTAATATAGTTTATACTCATTTCATATAATGCACCATAATGTATTATTTATACAACCGTTGCAGATGTGGGCCGGTAGGTGAGTAGATTATTTTGATGAATAGATATAATTGCTATTGAAATTATCAATTTTGAATTTTTATAATAATTTAAAATGATTTTATTAAGTACTAATTGTATTATTAATATACAGATAATCAGATATAATACACAAGTGGTTTTCAACCAATTTTAATATTGATACCTATAATGTTCCGTATAAGTATTGCTTACAAGAATCTAAAATAGAATTACTAAAAATCTAAAAAATATTTAAGTAAAATATTTTTTTTTATAGACATTTTAAGTTTAAATTTGAATTGAATTAGATGTGTAAATGAAGAATAACGATTTTAGTTCTTTGTTGTAATTCAAAAATGTCAATTGTGGGGACTAAACACTTAAACGAATATTATTACTTTTTAATACCCATACACAATGACATGTTCAAAATATTCAGATTAATAATTAATAAATAATAGTAGTATTTAAGATATTATCTATTTATACCACAAACCTTCAATAACACTGTTCTACGATTAGACGGTATTGACTCAAAACAAAATTAATATAATGTATTAATAAATACTATTACAAGCAAAAATAAATTTATCCCACTATATTACTAATAATTGTAAAATAAATTAATAAAATTATAGCAATACAAATGTAAAAAAAAATATACTTGGTATTATAGGTAGGCTGCAAGAACGGATTGGGATTTCAGACCAGTCCATGAAAATTAATAATAAACGGCCCACTTCTAGGCTCGTGTGTTTTGGAAGCAAATACTTATGGTTGATACTTATATCCAATTAATTCAAAACCATTATTTTTTCAGAAAACTAACGCTTTTGAAAATATTTCTTTTAGGTACATAATTTTAAGTCGTATCAAAACAACATTTTTGGAAAACAGTTACATTTTTACTATTTTGTAACATTATAATTTTTTAAATTTTTAATGATCATAATATGTATTTCTAATTCCTTATACCTAATCAGAATATTTTTTTGAAATAGATAATACCTACTTTAATATAAAAAAATAAAATTTTGGACAAGTAGTTAATGATTTCTAACTTTAATACTAATAACGAGGGTTGAAAATTATATGTCCTAAAAAACTATTAAATATGTATGTAGTTATGTACCAAAAATTACCAAAATGCTCTAAACAAAAAATTTTAAATTAAAAAAAGAAAAAAAGAAAAATGGTCGTCAAGTAGATACCTATTGCTGTATAGTAGGTGTTGAGTGGATCACTTTCATAGATGTATTAAATTTGTATTCAATGATATAAATCATTGTATACGAAAAACAATTCTGAGCGAAGACGATCTGTAAGCTTGCATAACTAAGTGTATCTATTTTAAGATATTGCTATTAAAATAATTAATTTTATTACTATTAATAATACAGTAGGCTGAATTAACTTTTACAGAAAACATCACATTTGAAAATATTATTGAGTGTATAAAATATAATAATATACTTTAAAAGTACCTGAAGTACTCACAAAAAATATTTCTAAATTACAACTAAATAAATAACATCGTTTTTCTTCATTATATATCTAATTTAAATTTTTAATTGTTTTTAATTAAATTTTTTAAATTTTATCAAAATAAGAAAAATTTTCACGGAGAAAACAGGTTCAATGTCTAATTTTAGACGTTCATAAAAAATTAGTTTGGCTTTCCGGTAAATTTTTTTTTAGAAATGTAAAAAAACTTATAGAGATCCTTATGTTAAATTTTCAATTCATAGATTTAAATAAAAAAAAAAAATTGTAAAATTTCGTAATTTTTACGTATTAATTTCGAAATTTCAAATTTAGATATTTATAAATCACTATTAGATACTTACACTCAACTTTTTTTTTAATTTTCCCTTTCAAGTTATGAAGAACATTGTCTTAAATTTTCAAATTTTTTGACTGACTGAAAAATTTTTTTTTGGCAATAATAAAAAAAAACCAAAAATTTGAAAATTTTAGTGTATAGAAAATGCTTCTATAAATATTTTGTGAAAATTTCATATATCTACTGTGATTACTTTTGATGTTACACCAAAAAACAAAATCGATTTTGCCATAAATTGGTTTTGCGAAAAAATTCCTGTTTTTCCTTAATTTTTTTTTTATTTTTCTCGTCGCGTTTGAAAATTATGAGAAATTTTTTACTTTTGACCCTCCAAAGTACCAACAAGATTCACTTTTCTATGAAAAAGATGCTGATGAAGAAAATTGGAACACTTTTATTTCACTAAAACGTGATGACAGGCACAAAAAAAAAATAATAATAAAAAAAAACACACATTGTAAAATCAATACATTTATCGCTCCGCTTATAATCTAAAATTTACAAAATCCTAAAATATGCCCTAAAATTGCAAAAAATAATAACATTTTATATACAGAATCGTTAGTTTAAGAAACAAATGTAGGTATATATTAGCTTTTTTTTTATTAATCAATAAAAATATGAAAATGCACATACAACTTTTGAACTGTCGACCATATTAATTAAACTTTTTAACTACTAGTCCAAAATTAGATTTTTATACATTGAAGTATTCCAAAAAATATTATGCTTTGAAATAATAAATTAAAAATATATGTTGTTATTAAAAATTTTAAAATAATCTATATATTTAAAAGAAAGTCGACTTAATTAGACCGTTTACACATATAACTCAAAAACGGCTGGACCGATTTTGATGATTTTTGATTTGTTGGATTCGTCTCCACTACGAATAGAATAATAAATATTAAAATATACCAAATTCGCATTTTAAATAGGAGCTCACATAAGGATTTTGAGATTCACGATAGAAATCGAAAATTATTTTTGTTTATTAATAGTTATATCTCTGTTTATTTATAGGGTTGTCAATGTTTATATATTTTATAACTATTATAAAAAAAAATAAATAAATCTTTGGCATAGGTCACCATTGCGATGTTTTTCATGTGTCTAATAGATACAAATGCCGCGAACCAGAATATCTAATTTTTCTAAAAAAAGCCGTAATGCAATTAGGCTTGTAACATTACGAATCAAATGAAGAAGAACGAGAAATCGTAAGAGAAGAGAGCCTCGTTATTATGGCTTGACTTCGCACTTCTCAAACAAAAGAACAAAGAGAGGCAGTCCGTGAAACGGTTCGGTTGGCAATGAGGAATATTCGAGCTTATCGCACAGATCAACAACGAGATAATCTTTGAAGCCCAAGAAGAAATGCTTCATATGTTGATTTAAATCGAGAAGCGTTTATATACGATTGCACAATTGATTACAGCTCGCATTCATTCATTCGCTTTGGTAAAATTAATGTTGTTTATGAACATTGTAGCGTGTTCAAATTTGCTGGAAAAACGTCTGGATTGTGTTGTCTTAGTGGCAAAGTGAACCTCCCATTATTAACTCCGCCACCTGAGCCATTGCATTCATTGCTTCGTGACGAAACATAAGAATCACGACATTTTCTAGCAAACACTCGAAAATACAATGGCTGTTTTCAAATGACTTCATTTGAGTAGATATTATTAAAGAACATAGATTTAATCCGATATTCATGGTAATTTATGTTGAAGAGTGTAAATGTTAATTTTCTTTAAATGATAAGATTTAAGAAAAAAAATTTGCTCAAATGCAGTTTGTAATGTCTTTGTATTTGTCTATTAAATAAATAAGGAATGCTAACATTAAAAAAAAATTGTGATGAGTAGCTACTCAATTATAACCTAACATACTCAATTCGCTTTCGAATTTACAGATTCAAGGCTAGATTCACTATCTAATTGGATCATTGCAACCTGTTGAAGATGCACAGCATACATTTTTACAGATTTACTTCATGGGCAACGTAGAGAAATAAATTGATTAGCGTTAACAAATCAAAACAGTAACAAAAGATAAATTCTTTATGATCTGCAGCAACTAATGCAGCTGAGTGGAATGAGATAACTTGTAAGAAACATAGGTTCCTGGATCGATACTATTGGACAATTACCAATTTTTTGCACACTTTTTCTTTTTTTTCCCCGATTTTTTTTTTAATTTTTATACCAACATTTATAATTCATTAATTGCTTATATTTTCAATATTATATTGATGCTCTGCTCAGAATCGTTTTATTGAATAAATAATTTATTATTGCTTTATGATTTAATACACTCATCCAACTTTAAATAGCAAAGAGGAGATACATTCGATTCCCTATTGCGCAACAAGAGCGACTTACTGGCTTTTTTTCATTTTAGTAATGATAAAATATCGGCTGGCCACGAGATTGACATTCTATAAATGTTTTATAAATAATGTTAATAGATTGTTATTTTGGTATTTAATAATTGTCAAACTTGTATTGAAAAAATGGGAAAAAAATGCAAAAAATATTGTTTACAACTTTTAATATTGAAATTCGAACCTAGACACCTAACTCTTACCTAAACTACTTATTCCTATGTTTCCAATACTTTTCAAGTTCAAGTGTTACTTATTTGAAATTATGAATTTACTAATTTGATTTATACTTTATAAGGTGTATGTTAATCACGATGATGCCGAACATAGCGATAGTGAACAGATAGCTACAGCCTCGACATCAAATGATCAAGGTGATCAAACATCCTCATTATCAACATATACTGAACATAATAATATAGCCTCAACGTCCATTAAATTATCACAAAGTATTCTACTTCCAAAACGTTTAAAATGAACATACATCAAAAAAACAACAAAAGATAAACCATTAAACCGTGAACGCAAAGAAATGATAACACAAAGCATTTGTAAAATTATTACTAGTGACTCATTGCCTTTTTCTTTTATTAAAATAATGGATTTAAAAATCTCATGAATTTAATTGAGCCGAATTATCAAATACCATGTCAAAAAACAATAAGTACTCACATAGAACAATTGTACGAAAATAAAGTAAATGATACAAAAAAATGAGCTAAAAAGTATTAATGGTATCGCTCTAACTACCGATGGATGGAGTTCACTAAATATAGATTTTTATATTACATATACTGGTCACTATTTCGATAAAAATTGGACATTGTGCAATGTAACATTATCCATTGAAGAAATGACAGAATCCCATACAGCTAACCACCTAAAAGATGAAATTATAGAAATTTTGGAAAGATGGAACTTAACTAATAAGGTTACTGGTATAACCCAGACAATGCATTAAACATTACAAACGCAGTCAAAAATTTAGAAGATCAATTCAATTTGTATTAGATGCGCAGCACATACAATTTAGTTAGCTATCAATAAAATGTTTGTAGTCGTTTGTTAAAAACATCTTCATTAATTGTAGCTACTTTTGGACAATCATCAAAGCGATCCAAAGCACTGCAATTGTATCTACAACAAACAGGTCAAAAACAGTTAACACTATTGCAAAGTTGTCCCACTAGATGGAATTTATCCCTGGCAATGTTAAGCCGTTTGCTTATACTGCGCACAGCTGTTATAGTAGTTATATCAGATAGAGAATATTTTAATACAAAAATTGCAAAATAATTAGAAATGTTAGAAGAAGATTGAAATAAATGTGAAGTTCTTGTTAAGTTATTGAAACCACTGCAACTAGCTACGACAATATTATGTTCTGAACAACAAATCACTATATCTATGGTAAATATTTAATATAAATAAAAACCTTGTTAATAATTAATTTTATTGTTTAATTGTAAAAAATTTAAAAACTTGTTTATGTATTTTAGGTTCGGCCACTTTTTGATAGTCTCATCACTAAGCACTTGAGTTCAAATCAAAAGACTGTATGTTCGCTACCATATTTAAAAACACAATTTCTAAAGATTTGGCTAAAAGATTTTCGATGGAAAGTGTGTCTGAGAAAAATACTAATGAAATACCAGTGAATGTATCTTAAATAGCAAGTCTACTTGATTTTAGGTACAAAAATTTAAAATTTGAACACTCGGAAGAAATTAAATACCGTATTCAATCAATCTTTCGTTAAAAAATATTATCTGTAAATGACATTTCGACAACTGTATGTGGCAATACTCAAATTGCAAAAAAAAACTATATTAGACGAGCTAATGGGCCAATTTTCTGATGATGATGAGGATGAATTTACTCGTTATTTGTCAGAGCCTCAAATAAATCATAACGAAAATCCATGTTTATGATGGAAAGCACGGGAAAATGTATATCCTAAAATATCAGTTTTGGCAAAAAATATCTTAGGCATTCCTGCTTCATCAGCATCGTCCGAACGTGTATTTTCTACAGCAAGTAATATAATTACATCCAAGTGAAACCCAACGACGCCGTATCATTTGTCAGCATTGGCATTTTTTAAAAACAAGTATTAAGGC
Organism: Pentalonia nigronervosa; assembly: GCA_014851325.1. NCBI lineage: Eukaryota > Metazoa > Arthropoda > Insecta > Hemiptera > Aphididae > Pentalonia > Pentalonia nigronervosa. The sequence goes on from JACXSJ010001325.1 coordinate 33,264, forward strand.
ATAACTAACAACTTATTATTATTTTATATCATTTAAAATATTATTATTATAACCATAGAAGTATTATTTTCATTGTTCCTATTTTAAATTATTATTATTTAATTATTTATTTATTTATAATTATTATTTCAAACTTAAATTATTATTTTTGTAATTAAGTATATATTTTCATTATTACTTTTACTTCTCTGTTAGTTAAACAAAGTATATTTAGGTATTATTTATTGTGTGTTTTTGGATAAATCGTTCTGAAATTCTGATACTTATAAATGTTGTTACTAATTTCATGTATAAATTAAGTTTAGGTCATAATATCTACATGTTATTGCGATATTGATAACTATTGTTGTTGTTATATTTTTGCTTTAAAAGTTTTCCTATAAATATATTAATTCATTACAAAAAAAAATATGTATTTATCAAGGTTTTAATATAAGGAATCCATAAAAAAATATTAATTCAATGTTTCTAAATCAAAATCCGGATTTCGAATTTCATGAATCTGGATTTTCGAACTTCGAAAAATCCAGATTTTTCCCAACATTAGTATATACTATGCGTCTAAACGCAACATTATAAAATTTTATAAAATACGATTATATCATACGTTTAATTTAGTTCAATTTCATTAATTTATTTTCATTTAAAACTATTTTATAAACTATTAACTAATGTTGAGACCGTTTTAAGAGTATTGACAGAGACAAGAGTACTGAAATGGAGCCAATAAAAAAAAAATTAAAAACATTGGATTTTTAATTTAAGATTAAAAAATTATTTCATTGTTATACCAACCCTCCCCTCCTCAAAAAAAAAAGTTTGTAAATATGTCACTGCATTACCTAACTTACTTTTTCTGAAATAAATTTAAATACCGGCCTAAATGTAAAATTAATTAATAAAAATTTATTATATTATATTAGTGTGTTACCTAATTAATATCGTTGTTTTCTTGAGCATTAAAACAATTATTATATAACCTTCATAAAATCACGATAATAATATTACTTATTAGGTATTCAGTTTCTATTATACTAATATAAAATATTTGATATTAATATTGAATATCGCTAGATTGCTTTGCAATGTTCGCTACGAGAAAAAAATAAGAGAAACCTGTGTAAAAAATAGTTTAAAACTATTTGTTACTACAGGAAAGTGCGGCCGCGGCCCCGTTAACTCGTTAATACGCGGCCCATTGGGAATTTCCCGATTTCCCAATCGTCCCAACTTAGGCTGACAGACCGCGCGTCTCCGCTAAAAGTAATTTTTCGTGTGCAATGATTTATCATTGAATTGAAATTTAACATATTCGAATTAAGTGGATAACTGTAAAAGTTAAGACCTAATCAATGACACTCGACACCTACTATATAACAAGTTGAATTCCTTGTGTTATTTAAATGGATGTTTGGAATTTGAATTCAATACATAAGAAAATAATTATGAGCAGATGCCAGATACACACCTCACCTATTCCTAAGGATATTTTATTATTTATACTACTAATAGTAATTATTTTACTAATTATAAAACGGTAGGTTCAACTATTTTTTTCCATAAACATCGCACACATTCAATAATAATGATTATAATATTATATCAAATATTATTGTTATTAACTTATAATAATATAGTAAATACACTGCAGAACGGTGTGAATAGGTTATTAGTGGTATATATAATTCAAAATTGTTGACTTGAAAATGATAAACATGATTTTACTCATAAGTTGTTCTGACTGGAAATAAAAAATGATTAATGTAAAGCCACATAAATATTTATGAAATTGAACCGATTCACACTATTCTATGGTATTTACGGTACGTTAATAACTGCAGCTAGTAATATTATTTCAAAAATTAATATAAATGTGATTTGTTATTTGAAAAAATTGGTTTTGGCTATAAGTATTAAATTAAGAAAATATACTATCCTTGGAAATAAATACTGATTCACCTCCTTAGCCCAGAATCGTATTTCATTAACAATCATATTTTATGATTGAATTAAAAAACATTAACACATCTATTGACCATTTTATTACAGTAACTTTATGTATAACTTATATCATAAAATTAAATTATAAAAGACTTTTTTTGTAAATATTGAAAAAAACTGTTTTTCAATTGAATGTTGGAGGTTTCCTTATTTTTGATTCGAATAACCTAAAACCATTTTATGGTTAAAATTCCTAATTTTTTTTCCAATAATCTAATGAGTCAAATCGTCGTAAATAATAATAAGGACCAATATCGCTGCACATTTACACTGTGGCCTGTAGATCTTTCAGAGTCCCAAACATATTTTTCAGAGACATATTAAAAAAATCAGATGTCTAAGTAAAACCTAATAGACAATAATATGTTTGATATGAATCTAAAAAATAAAAACCAAATTATTTCAGGATGACAAAGGATAGCAGACAAATTGTCAGCAGTAAATTTAGATTTAAAAAAAATGCATTGTTGTGATGGACATTATCGAAAGTGGAAACCGAATGAACAAATAAAGCAATAGTGCGTGTATTTAAGAATTACGCAAGTGATTTAATCAAGGATTTATTTTTTATATTATTATTACTATATATAAATTTGGGATTATTGCATAGTTTTTTATACAACGCATTTATTCGTACATAAAAGACACAATTAAAACGAAGACGACGACGACGATTGAACTTATTGTTTTGTTTGCTTTGTAAACGTACCTAGCTATTATATCAATAATGACAGTCTCAAAAATATAATATACATTATATAACTAACAGAATCATGGAGTACTATACATTATGTTGCATTCGAGCAAAAATCATCTGCAGCCAGTCTTTTGAGTTCGGCAGTCCGACTGGAAATCACTGCAGTTTACGTTATCAGCGTAAACCACGGTTATAGGGTTAAACGAATCGAAATTAATATATATATATATATATATATATATATATATATATATAAGCACAAATAATAAAAATATTGTAACGTATATATGAAGAAAAAAAATCAATTTACGGAGGCAATCTTTGCGAGTATTATATATAAAAAATAAATTATCTCATAATACGCTATACAATAATGAGAAGCAGGATATACTTTTTTGAATTGTTAATAAAAAAACTATTCATTGAATATTCGATATTCTTAGCCACCAAAAATCTCAGAAAATAAGGTGTATATTCCGCTTTTTTGATTAAAAAATTAAAAAATACCTAGGTAAAGATGTAGTTTGTCATAAAAATAATAATAAACAAAAAATACCACAATAGGATAAAAAAATTATAAAATATTATATATTTTTTTTAATGGTATAGTATTGGCATATTGTGTATTTTCGTAGTATAAGTTATTTATATAACTTATAAATACTTTAAACTATATAAAAACATATTTATCTTTATCGATTTGAATACCTTACTAAAGTACAAGATGGATAATCAATAAGTATATAAGTTTAAGCAGGGCGATTTAAGAGTGGTCACCGATGGGAATTACCCAGGGAGGAAAAATTTTCTCGTATAAAATGAACAAAAATTCAATTTTTCGTTGTGAAGAGAATATTAAATTTTCAAATCTTAGGTATAAAAATACAATTTAAACGTTACAACAAAAATCACGAATCGCATGATTATTCACATATTCCTTCCAATAACGAACCGGATATTGAAATCAACTACAAAACTATGTAGGCACATACAATGATTTTAAAAAATCTTCATTATAACATAACAGAAATGGACTCTATGACTATTTACAGTATTCGAATTTAGATTAAAACTCTTCCAAGAGATTTACCATTGTGAATTTATGCATAATAAAAAAAATCGTTTTGATCAGTTAAAGTAGTTAAACCATTTTACTGCATACGAATCTGTCTTATAAAATTATACAAGGCGATTCTTTTATTATAATATATAAATAGACATTTTCTGGATAAACTTGCGTAACATTTTTTTTACACAACTGGAAGTCATTACAACATAACATTTAAAAAAAATTAAATGTTCACTATTTGTGTAGGTACCTAGCAAATTAATAATTCAGTGTACAAGTAGAGCTTAAAAATTGTTGGAGTTACATATTTTTCTAGAAATTATGTTGTCATAAAAAAAATTGAAAATTTAAAACAAGATTCCTCATAATATATTCTTACACAAATTAAAAAATATCAAAAAATACATAATTTTATACAATTTTTTTATAAGCCATTCAAGTTTAAATTTTTACAATATTCATCAAAATCACAAAAATTAGAAAATTATTTTTCAGTTAAAAACTTATTATACTTTTAATTTTAATAGCTAAAGCTTGACAATTTAGTATAAAGATTCTCATAAGTGAATCTTACAGAAAAATAAAAATCTCAAGAATAATTTTTAAGAATTTCAAATTCAAACTGCTAACTTGTATAATAACAAATAGTACCTAATATTAAATAGAACAAAATCAAAATAATTTCTATCTTATAATATTTTGTTATACGTTTTTATTAAGTGATTTTTTGTACGCAAAAATTAGTTCAACCTATTGCGATGGTAATACGCATATTATTAATATAAGTCACAGTTGATTATACATTTATACAAAACTAATGTTAATAGAAAATTAAATATAGGTATAGGTATAATACAATATCTTTAGAAATATAGGCTGAAAACATTAAAATCAAGACCAGTATTATTACAAAATTAAAAATATTAGGAACAAAATATCATGGTGCTTTCTAAGAATTTGTTTTATATAGTTGACTTATAAATGACTATATGATAGGAATTTAAAATTTTTTAAAATAAAAATCATCAGATAGGTATGTACCAAAGTCCAAACTGCAAAAATGTATCTACTGTGCATTACTCAGCATTGACTTTACATCCGGTATTATATACTATGGCGGCAGACACGTGATTTTCATTTACATTTTGATCAATGCTATTAGTGTGCTTTTTTTTTCTTTTTTATCCGTTAAAATTCTTTTTATTAGAAAAATTAAAAAGAAATATAAATGTAATATAATAGTTAAACGTATAACAATAATATATTGTTCAGAACAATCTGAACATAAAAATATGACAACTGTCTAAATCAAATAGCTTAATAATTATATATATATAATATTTATAACACTAAACATAGATATGACGTCATATGTTGACAGTGCACCAGTTCAGGGTTAATATTATTTATATACCTAAATTGTATAGTACACACTACCCACTATCTGCATTTTGCAATAAAATGCATTACAATATACTATAAATATATATATTATATTACAATACATGAACAGAATATAATTTCGGATATTATATTCATTTACCTGACATAACCCGCGAATGTATAATTGCTGTCGCCTGTCAGTACATAGGTACTACAGGTGTACAGTATTAGGTATAGAGTGTGGATACTTATAGAAGTTTGTTTTTGTTTTTTATTCCATTTAAACACAACACAAATACTGTCACTAGTTATATTTTTATTTAATTTTAAAAATATTTAGTTTTATTTTAATTTACTTGTTACGCTTATAATAAAAACCATTAGATGAGAAAATTAAAATTAATAAATATCCAATTTTAAAATTTTAACTACCTACGAATGTCTATAAAAAATACATTTTACATGTCTATACCTATGTATATTATGTATTTTTGATATCTATTTTTAAATTGGTATAAAAATAACTTAGTTACATTTTTAAGATTTTTGGTAACTAACGGATTTTAGGTAACTATAGTAGTTATTCATTATCAAGAGGACGCAACACTCACATATGTTTTATCCGTCTTACAGATGTACAACTGTTTTTCAAAACTGTTTTGCGAGGGATAGAACCGAGTAGGCTATAGTAATAACTAAGAAATGAAATTTTCACCACGTAAAAAGAAGAACTTTGGCTGTGCAATATCGTTTTTATTTTTCCGATATCGGATTTACGAAAAAACTTCGTATTGTTTCAAAATCCATTATTTTCAAACTCTAATAACATTTTTTCTAGTTTCGATATCGAAGAAATAAAAACGATATTTCACAGCCAAAGTTCTTCTTTTTATGTGGTGAAAATTTCGTTTCTAAATTACGACTGTAGCTTTCTCAGTTCTTTCCCGCGCAAAACAGTTTTTACTATGTTTTATATTTGTAAGACGGAGACAATATATGCGGGTGTGGCGTTCTCTTAGTTATAATAAAAAAAACAAAACCAATTTTATCAAAAACTGATGTTGCGTAAATATTCTCATTTTTTCTTGTTTTTCCTGATTATTTTGAAAAGTACTAGAGTTGTTTTCTTTTAACCACAAATTGAAGATTATGGTAATTTTTCTGCTATTAAATGTATTCAAACAAAAAATAATCATTGAAAAATCATTGCTCTACTTAGGATCTAAAATGTGTTGTAATGATTACTAATTATGCTAAAAAATAAATGTTTAAAAAACAAAAATTTACCGAGGATATGATTATTTAGAGATTAAAGAATCACCCTGTATAATGCGTGTGATATCTATATATTTATCACACGAATATAATATAATAAGATAGGTTATTTAAGTTCGAATGGCTATTTGTTGTAGCCTTGTTATTCGGATACTACATATAAACGAAAACTATTATAATTCGTCCATTGAAACGTCGCTGAGAATAGAATAAATTTAAAAAGAATAAGGAAAAAAAAAGAGAAACTCTATAGTGGTAACTGATGAGGAATGCCGAACGAAATATCGGCTAGCGCGTTCACGTTGTTCTGGAATACACACGGGCAGACCGCGTAGTTAGGTACCTTTATATACTATAATATACAATATAGGTACATTAACCATGACACACCGTCATGACACCATAACTAATTTAAATTGGGTACCTATACATCTAATTTCCGTTGTTGTTGCATGGATGTTGTTCAATCGACTGGTATCACGTTTAGTGTTCAATTTTATATTTTATTAGTTTACATCAAAATAACACGCTCGAGTGTGAGTAGGCATATTATACCTAGGTACTATTATTCTTATATAGTTTGCAGACTGCAGATTATAGCTAAATTATAGAGTCGTAAGCACTAAGCACATTCACAAGTTATAAGTCCTATCCCGCGCATACAGGACCATTTCATACCAATTTATTTAAACGTTAATATATATCTCATAACTGATACATACGTTATAAAACTTTATCTTATCTAGGCACAAACAAAAGTTTAATTAAATTTGTATATTTGTAAAATTTTTCAAAATATTAGTTTCTTACATTATTCATTTTGGACCTTATGGTTAGCAATAAATGCGACTTGGTTTATTTATTATAATTGGTATCTTTCTTGGTTTTTAACGTGAAACAATTAATGATAATTTACCAATATAGTAATAATATAAAGAACTGTATATTAGTGGTAAACTATAGCAATTAACATTATTTTTTAGATTCTAAAAAGAACCTATTAGTTTTATGATGATATGTGTTTTTTGTAGATATTTTTATTGTGCGTCTATTATCATATTTTGGGGAAGTTTTTATTTGAAGAATAACAAAATAGAAATTGAGCATAATTCCATTCAATTTGTTATGAGTGCCTGAAATTTAAAATTTTACGAAATTGAATAATATAATGTATTATTCATGCGTAAAATTACGATTTTTGATATTTTGTTATTCAAAAAAATATTAATTGTAGTACTTATATTGAAACACACCGCTTTTACCTAAATTGTTTTTTTTCAATATAGAAATACATTTTCTGTGTTCAAAATATTTTGGATCATGTAAAAATACTTGATAATTTAATACAAAATCACATATTCATACATAAGTTGTTTTCATAATAATTAAAAATATTGAAAATGCATTTTGTATAAAAGTGTTTGATGTTTAAATTTTGTCAAAATCATAAAAATTTGAAAAATCCGTACAGTTTATAATTTTAAAATCTAAAAATTGAACTGAATACAAGGTTTCTCATAAGCTTTTCTTACAGCAATCCAAAAAATATCAAAACTGTATACATTGTAAAAATTGTTTATAGTCATATTAAGTTTAAATTACCATAAAACAGTATATTTATACGAAAAAATAATGTAATAAAAAAAAATATGTTTGTAGGGACTTGACCACCATATTACTAAACCCAGTGTATTCTTCAAAATACTTTGATTAATTTCATGCTAAAAAATAGCACGAAAATATTCAAACCATTTTTCAACAGAATGTCGGTATTGACAGTTATACTAATATTATATTATGACAAAAATTAAAATAATTAAGATTTGTTTTTGACAAAAATCAGGTAAACCTATCATATCACTAACAGAAAAATAGCAGTATAAATAAATTCAAAATATGTTGATAAAATAAATATAGACTGACAGACTGAATAATTAATAATATAAGATATTATGGAGAATGCCAAAATCGATATGAGTTATGATACAAAATATAATATAATTTCCACTGTTTGACACTTGTTTTACTCAAATCAACTTGCAGTAATACTTTCTAATTTCATAATATTTATGTTATATTCTGTTATCTGTAGATATGTTCAATTTAAACTTTGAATTCTAAAGAAATAATGATAATGATATCGATATAGTTTTGTTTTTAAACTGTAGTTTGACTAATACCGGGTACCAGATTTATTTAAATTAAATTTTTTTGATTTGATAATTTTTCAATCAATACTTTTATTTTTAAGTATAAAATTTGTTTTTTTTTTTAAACTGTTAGGTAATAATATTTTAACAAATTAATGGGTTCTATCAGACACTCATAATGTGTTTCCTTTACCTAGTTAATAAACAATAAAACTATAAATCTGATATTTCGACAGCATTAGTTAAAAATGTACAAGTGGTTGGCATGTTCAGAAATCAAATATTATTCGTAAACCTACGTTATACGTAAGCATAAAAAATTTCCCTATTCATGTTACTTCCATGGCTAGTACACGTACCTATTGTATAGTTTTTTTTTCTATTGTTGATCCCCTCCTCATTAAATAATTTTGCCTATGTCGCCGACTGATAAAAATATATAACAATATGTAGGTTGGGTTATAGTAGTAGTTGAGACTATTATATTTAATACGTATTCGAATATTATTATTCTTTTTCTGATCGACTTCAATACGCATAATAATTGTATACTTTTGCAGTCAATCGCACAAGTAACATTGATGGTATAAACTATACGTACATAGTGTAGTACTCGCCCGTTACTTCCTTTCCGACTACAAGGCACGTGCCTCGACGCTATCCCTATACTTATAACTATTTCGACGTTGGGCGTTATCGCTATTTGACTGAATGTACATACATTAAATATTTATAAAGGTACCTAATATTATATATCAAGGATGACAAATCCATAACATGCGTAAAAAAATTTTGAGAGCACACGAAAAATTAAAATATTTATATATTATATATATTTATAATATATATAATATTTTTCATAATTTAATGGCATGTAGCATCAGAAAGATTTGACACCCCTGTTTATAGCTTTCGTCTAAAATCTGAACTGTTATTATAAACGGATAATCACTTAATCGAATTGCGGTTTGATTAGGTACTAGAAATCATTGAATAACAATTCTTATTGTGTTTTGATGCCAACTGAATTTACAGAAATCAATTTATCTTTATTATATAGCAGTATATAAGTAGATCGTATTCATGTAGTTATCTATACTAGCTTATGACTAGATATATTTTATTTTATATTTTTGTTGAAATTACATTTATATAATATAATTACATAACTATATGTGGGATACAGACATTCGACCGAACCCAAAGGCTGATATTATACAAATTGCTGAAAGTAATTTAGTCAACAAGGCAAAAAGACACGACAAAATAACATTTTGGAAATTATTTTATATGATAAGCCATAAATACAATTGTAATGTACAATTGGATACAACCTCCAGATATACATACTATGAAGTTATTTAGGTACACTCAGTAGTCAGTTGATAGATTTTATTGCGTCGCGTTGTTCGTTATAATATTATATTCGTGTTATCTGCATGCCTGTTTTATAACGTATTGTTCAATAATATCGAAGGAAATTGAGATAGGCATCGAAGAGATAAATCCAAACATGGATCACTTTCCAAAAGTGGCAGAGACCGTTTATAATGCCATTCCTGGGTAGGCCGTAGATAAAAACTAAAAAGTTTTAAACTATAATATTAAATAAATTAAATTAAAGTTCTAAAATGTTATTTACTATAATTAGTTAATTATTTATAAATATGCATTATATATTTTAAATAAAACTATCTAATTTAATTAAAATAAACAATAATATAAAATGATGTTAAAATACAGCTTCATATATTTATAAAACTTCAGAAACAAAATAATCAATTTGTTCTATGTTTAACTTTAATTACACCAAAATATCTCCTTTTTGATAATGCTTTTGTATATGAGCTTAAATGTAATTGTGATGAATATTGATAAAATATATATATATTTAATTTATTGGTAAAATAAATAGTAATTTTAGAACAAGATGTAAAAATACACATCTCTGAAATAAAATTGATAACAACTATATATTATACCATATTATGTTATTAGGTCTGATCCAGCTCTATGGTCCATAAACAATTTTACTCAAGATTATTTATGTATTCATGGTTTTTCTCAAAATGTTTCCAATATGAATTTTTCAAAATCAAAAAGAGCCTATATTAAATCTCAAAAAGGTATTAATAAAACCTACTACAGGTATTTTAGTTTAAGTTATCTTCAGGTTACTTTAAAAAATGGAGAAAAATTGAAACCAGACTTTTTGATGTACTCTGAGAGCAAAGACTCTAAACAAAAACTGGTCTTTAATTATTAATGAATTAAATCTAATAAAAAATAATGACACTGAGAAAACACTAACGCAAAATGAAGCTAGAGGAATTCTCAACAAGTTAAATAATTTAGAAACTGTATTCCTATCTATATTCTGGGGTCAAATAATACACAGATTTAATCTAATGAGCAAGAAATTACAATCTGTCAATATCGATTTGGGTGTAGTGTGTAAATTGTATAAATTATTAATAACATATATCATTGATTTACGCTCAAATAAAATTGTGAGCATTTTAAACAATGTGGATTGAAAAAAGTAAAATTAAGAAGCTGCAATCTTGTACTAAATAGTCAAAAATGAGAAAACAAATTTTTGATGAAGAATTCCGTCTAAAGAAACAACAACTGTTGTTTCAACAGTTATGTTGTTTCAACTATTCAACTGAATACTCTGATTTTAAAGTCAATACATATTCTGCAAGACTTGATCAACTGCGGTCATCATTAGAAAAAAGAAATGAAAAATATAAAAATTTACTTAAAAATTACAACTTCTTTTTCAAATATGAAATTCGAAACAATGCTGAAATGCTTCAAAATAAATAAAAAGATGGTCTCACACTTTATTTGCTAATGAATGTGTTCATTTTAAGAGCCACATTTAAGTATCAGTGATAAGGCTTCTAAAAATTAGGGCTATCGGTTTGGTACGTGTATTGATATACACGTGTACACGTAATCCGAACATTGTACAAAAAAATGTAGGAATACCCGTGTATTTAATTACACGTGTTTTTAAAGTTCGTGTACACGTGTATCTTAATACACGTGTATTAAAAGTTCAGATACCCGCGTATTTAAAGTCCAGAAACTTGTATACATTTTTTTTTTATTAATAATATTGCCATGTTATTCTGACGTGTGCTATACAATTTTCGTGTACCGAGTTATTTTGTCTCTTATATTGTTTGTTATCGGCCGATAATTGACATTTACAAATAGATGAAGCTAGTACGGCAAGATGGTCAAAATCTAAAGTTAATATTTTTAACTTTAATTTATGGAACGACGTCCTTGAAGCAACTTTAATGAGTATGATAGATATTTAATAGTGAAGACAACGACATTATTGCAAATTCGTAAATACGTTTTATTAATAAAACTTAAATTACGAGTTGGTTTTTCGTCAATTATTATTTCATATTTTTGTTTCTTTATCCTAAATTATTTATTCATAAGTCATCATAAGAAAAAATTCTCTACAATTAATTTTTAATAATTGTATTTATACTTTATAGTTTAAGGAATTATTTTTATTATTATATTGTAATTTGTTCTTAATAAAAAATATTCATTGAAAAATCAAATACGAAAACAATTATAATTTATATTATTATGTATGAATCTAATTTGTAATTTATTAAAAGAATTGGTTTGGTTTTGTCGTATTTATAAGTTACCTTTATAGTGTTTTACTGTCAAATATATTATAATACAATCATATAAATAAAACTCAAATTAATAATTATTATTAAAAAAAAAGTTTCAGATTTAAAAATTATATAAATTCGTGTTCACTTTTTATAAATGACAATGGGGAGGGGCACATGGGGCACGTGCCCCTGTTACCCATCCTTGTATCTACCACTGATCATAACGTACGGACTTTCAATACACGAGTAAACGGACTTTAAATACACGTATACACGGATTCTAAATACACGTGTATTTTAATAACACGCACTTTAGTACCGTTTTCATAAGTACACGTACGAACGTGTTCTTAGTTACACGTGAAATAGTGACCCCTACTAAAAATATTTAGGATATGTGTAATTTATTGAGGAAAAATGATTTAATAGGTATATACCCTTATATAGATGTATCTCTCAGAATTCTGTTATGTACTCCTGTTAGTAATTGCTCGACTGAGCGGTCATTCTCGTGTTTAAAACGTGTTATAACATATCTGAGGTCTTGTACTTCTGAAAAAAAGCTAAATTATTTAGTTATTATGAACATAATAGAAATCTGATATAACAGCCAACATTGAGTTTGATGATGTTATTCATAAATTTTTAAGTGCTTACTTCTTGGACACATTTAATAGTTAAACAATTTATTTTTTAATATAAATTTTTAATAAGAATAAAATAAACATTAACTGTTCCGTATTTAAAACAAAATTAAATTTAGTTAATTATATATCTCAGGTAGTCTAAAAACATCGGCGCAATTGATGAATACCGATTTACCCCATTATCGCATCGGCTGTAGTCAATTGAAAAATATGCTTTATTTCTAATAATAATTGTCTGAGTCTAAAGGAATTTATTGATATAATTTTTATCAAAATCGGTCAAGTAGTTGTTGAGATTAACCGTTAGCAACTTGTGTTTGTCACGGTAACGAATTTTTGTAATTTTGCACAAAAATTACCACAGCTATTCATTTTCTGGGAGGATACGCGTTTAGATATTTACATTTTACGCATCAAAATCATAGCAGCTTTCAGATATTATTTTAATCGTAAATCACAATCTAACTCTTAATATTGTTAAGACATTTTTATAGTACATATAAAATAAACTATAATTTAACTTTGAACTTGAAGATTTTTTTTTTCAAATATAGTGACTATACCTAATCTAACCCACGCCCCTCTCCCTAAAATAAATGATATTTTTTTTTCAAATAAATACGTTGGTATACAATGTTGTATATCATTGATGTATATATAATGTATGCAACCATACAACTATAAACTATTTGAACTATTATGAACTATTACTCATCAAACTTTTACAATAATATAGCAAATTTCTTAAAAAAAAAAAAAAAATGATAATTAAAAAGTAAAATAAATAAGTAAAATTGTATTTATATTTAACTATTTTTAATAATACGTGAGAATTAAGTACCTATTTGATTGTTTTGTGTAATTGTTTTCCTTTTGATATTCAACATATCAAGAATCTACAGCTGGGTTAAAATTTATTAATAAATAATATTTTCGTCTTCGCTCATAATAACATAATTTCCTACGTGATAAAATGTGAACCGTGATAAATTGTATTACGTGATCGTGTTTAATAAAAACCTGTGACCAGAGTTAAGATTTAAAGAAAATTCAAACACTAAAAGATTTCACCGTTTCATAATATACTATTTTATAGAACCCAAAATAAAATATTTTACCTATAATAATGTATCAAATCATTTAATTCGAATTCAAAAAGTTTTATAAAATTTTCAGATTATTTAAAAATAATTATTGAAGAATATATAAAATATTATTCTAAATGTCTTCGGAAATAATTTTGAGTTTCGTCACGTAAAATCGAGTGACCCCACAGTAAATAATTTAAATGATGCTATCCATAAAATTAACAAAATATTTTAAAAATAAAATAGATTAAAACAATGCACAGTCAAATCAGTTTCAATATTATTACTTATTAATAATACACTATTGTATAATATCCATGATGGAAATGTAATTGTTGAATATTATTTTAACAGTGCCTACTTATAATATGAACTTAGATGACATAAGTACATATATATCTAAAGCCGCGAAAGATGGTATAGTATATTTGAAATATGGTGCTACATATATTTAGAAAATATTATAATAGTACATTTATCCGATTTTCAATATTTAATATTATAGAAGTATAATTTTACAGAGGTGTAAGTTAAAACGAATATAATATTATTACATTGTTTATGATGATTAATTACTACGAAAATGCATATTCGCGTCTTGAATCAATCACTCATTTTAGGCCTATAAAGCGCGTCTTTTTGAAATTGCTGGTAACCTAGGTATAGTCACCTATACACAATATGTTTCAACGCGTGTATGTACGTATATCATATTATATGCCAACGTCATATGTCAGGTTAATCGAAGTTTTTGTCGACCGATTCGACAATAGCCGTCAAAAACTTAAATGGGCCCGGCGTACTTGGTCCCCGGCACACCAAGAGAATGGTTTTTTTTTTTATTTATTTATTTTTTGTCCGTATCGTACATTTGGGTAATCGTGTATACGGTTGCTTCAAAAACGAACGGAACGAAAAAAAAATAACGCATCGTACCTGGCCCTCCGTGGTAGCCGAACCATTAATCTTAAGTAAGGGGGTTTTCCTGCTACAGCGATGTCAATATACTGCAGTGAGAGGGAACTATCGCAGTACGCCGGTTTGTACGTATACCTATATATGTCTATAGGCTATAGCATAGGAACACGATACAATATAATATATACCTAACCAGAACGGATCCGGTCCACGTAACAATTCGTAACAACCAATTTGATGCACCAGCTGAAAGCTACCACTACCTATATATGTATTGTATTATATATTTTTTCCTCGACTGCTATTCTTTTTTTTCTCTATTTTTATTATTAATAATACATTTTTTTATTCACGGTTTCTAGACTCAAAAAAACATCGTGGGCGAACATGAGTAGGTAATCGAATGATATTCAAAATAAAATGTTCATGGGCAACTATTTTAGAAAAAATCAAAAACTCGTCGAACATAATGATATAATATTTCTTTTGAAATCTATTATGTTTCTAATTCCTTCAAAATGTATATATATATATATATATATATATATACGTAATTTAAATTGTGAACTTTGATTGTATTTGAATAGCTAAATGCATGCAGGTTTACAACTATCTTTTAAACAAAACGTACATAGAAAAAATTAGTGTTTGGTAAAACTTAAAATATTACAGGTATTTTAATCAAAATTACAATTATTATTATTTATAACCTAAAAGTAAACAATAATTTCATACAAAGTATTGCTATAGCTTATAAGTTATTGTGTACAACAACGATTTCTATGTTTGGTCATAATAAGAAACGTTCCGAATAATTTGCATAATAGATAATAGTACTTCAATAAAGATTAAGTTCATTAAATCAAATTGTAGAAACCATACCCTAAAAATAAACTCTTTGAAATTCTAAGAAAGTGCTAAAAAATATCATGTTTAGTCATGGAGTATACTTTCACATGATATATTAAGCCATATTGTATAGGTATCTGCACTATACCTGTATACACTATGTTATGAACAATTTTTCAAATTTAAAAGTGTTAAGCTACCTACTATACGAATATAATTTATTTAAGTTGTTTTATACAGTACATCCTAAGATAATAAGGTATTTTACAGTTTTTAGATCATTTATCGATTTATAGATCATTTTAGATAGCCTATAAACTGGCTTTGTTTTATGAATTATATGATACTTACAATAATTATTACCTTGTAATTGTATACTTATTAATATAGATATTATCATACTACCACTACGTAACTTCAAAACCTATTTTTTAGATTTTTTTATAAATATGTTTCAAAAATCTATAAATTCGACACCTTTCTAAATTATTTTAGGTATATTCTTATAACCATTTTAAGAAATGTTATAAATATATAATGAAAAATTTACTATTTTTTTTCTTATTTAAACCGGCTACGCCGTGGGAACTAATTTCCCTAATATTTACACGATGCGATCATCGTGTATTAAATGATAATAAGTAATAAACGTACATATAGACCCTCCTAAGCGACTGTGACAGTTTAACACTAAGTGTTTTGCAGCTGAAATGCCGCTTGGAAGGGCCACCACGCCGTTACAGTTGTTATTAAAAACACTGCATTGATTTAAGACCTGATGTCTTTTTCCGCTGCCCTACTTTTTTCGCGGCTTGGTATGGTGTACCAACTGGAATCTTGTTCTTGGTCTGCTGTGGTCGTGTCCCACCATATTTGGTACCCACGGTTGGGTTGTAACAGAGTGGTCGGTGGCACCTTCTATAGAGCTAAGCGCGATATCTATTCCGTCCCGTTTTTTTCCGTTGGAGTTCACCGGACTGTTCGAACCGGTTTTCTGCTTGATGTTCCTTTTTGCCATGCTCGTTGGTAGTGAAGGTTGATCGTCCTTATTAGCTCGTCCCAGTTGGCCGTGGCCTGAAGCAGGAAAGTTTTTATTTTGTTTGGATTGTTTGCCGACGATCTGCAGACTGTCAGGCGGAGCGCCATAGAGGAGCTCAGAACATCATCGGTGTTTGTAGGTTTTCGGAATAAGGTTGTCGTCCGGAGAAATTCGGTGGCCCATCGGTTGTAGACAAATACCGTATCGTCCAGCAGATGCTGTTCTCGTCTCGTTTCATGCGGAATATGCAGTTCCGAATAAACAGCCGTGTTCAGATAGAACCTGCGTCAAATGAAACATAATACATTATTCATTTTATTTATTTAGAATTAACTGTAGAACATTTAAAACCATAAAAAGTTAAAATAATAAGTAAGTACAGGATAAATAGTGTAGTAGGAATACGTATATTGTACTTGGCGATTATTGTAGAAACAAAAACTCATTAATTAAAACAAATTATTTACTTTGAAAATTTTCTGTCTGATCAATTTAAAACAATCAAAGCAATTCTAACATTTTAAATTGCCCTTATTTTACTATTCTTAAATTTGCAAGCAAAACCACACTCAACTTTTGGTTAGATTTTTGAAATAATGAGGAGGTATTCTGGTACTAATATTCATTATTGAAGGAATCATCCTGTATAATAGTCACTCTATAATCTGTATCTTTATGAATTTATGGGCAATCCATATTATATAATAACGGCCTTCTGCCTACTCGTTATTATAAAAATTATAATGTATGTTTTTTTTTATTGTTACCTATTCATCATCATTGTCCGTTGTTACTCACTATAGACTTTCTAGTTATGAAAAGTTAAATCTCTTAAAGTTTAATTTTTATTTAAAGAACATATTACCTTTTTTTTATTTGAACTTTGGAGTATTAAAAAAGTTCAAACAATATTCTCTTTCTCTTTCATCATCAATAGATATGTTTTTAAGTAAATTAAGTCTTAACGCTGAATATAAATAATTCAAATCATATTAGTATTCCTTTTCTAATAATTATTTTTTCGGAGTGGAGTAAAAACATTTGAAATAACCCTGCATCTCTATTGATTAAAAATCAACTATTGCCAGTGCCTATGGAAGATGATGTTTATGGATTTATTTTAATAACTTACTTTTAGTTACACCATTTAGGAGGAGACCGAGATGGGCATAGTGTCTATACCACACCCTAAATACAAATATATATAACAGCTGTACGTACATCTATCTATTATTAAATTCATTCTATTTATTATAAACTAAAATATATTTTCTTTAACTGTAAAAACTAGAATATTATTATTATGAAGGTATTAAATTTGCAAAATTAAATTTCTCCCCATTTAGGCAACGAACCAACTAACTAGGTATTTCAAGATTTACAAATTAAAAATATATTTTATCTTAAGCGGACACTACCACATTTTTTGTCTCCGTCTTATAAGTGCGTAACATACCAAATTTATGCTCAACACTTCATGTTTAGCTTCGTTAATTTAAAAATAAGAGTGAGTCGAAATATTATGAAACTTATTGGTAAAAAAATTGAATATTATCTGTGTTTGTATGTTGGTTTTTACGATATTTAAATTTTTTAGTAAGTTTTACGTTTATAAAATATTGATTTAAAAATGCTCATAATTCATTTAAAAACTGAATCATCGTAAAAAACCAACATACAAACACAGATAATATTCTTACCATTAATTTTTATAGTAAGTGGATTCACTCTAACGTTTAAACTAACACAGTTAAACGTGAACTGCTGAGCGTAAATTTACTGTGTTACGTACTTGTAAGACGGAGATAAACTGCAAATGCATGTGTAGCGCTCCTCTTATATTTGTACACCTATGCATTGGGCACATGGCTATATGCGACGAAGACTGATGCATAAATATTACTATATTAAGTATATTATATGTCATTTATATTAAGTTTAATTTATTCCAATTATAACATTTAAATATGAACGTTTGAATTACGAAAGTGATGTCATAAGAATATTATTATATTCTAATCGGAAATTTTATCCAAAAATGGGGTACTATACTATTATATACTATGATATAATATTTTATAATAGGTAACTACACAGTACACAGAAATATATGTTTTGTTCATTTATCAACGAAGGTTTCATTATGAAAAAATATGTAATTAAATACAATAAATTTATTTTAAAAAGAAAAAAAGCGCCGAAAACGAGTCGAGTTTCGTTTTTTATCGTTTTATTTTAATATTTAATCGAGTGTACACGAATGCGGAATCTCTCTGGTTATATATTATATAATAACCGTTTCGATGATTTTGATATTCCTATATATATATATATATATACATATTATGCTTAAAAGGGGTGCACCTTGTAGCATTATACATTTATCTGTTTTCCCGTGTTCTATCGTACACTATATGACAGCGATGTTCGTTTAATTGACCCCGTGTTATACTAGTATGAGTGTTTGTACGAGTTTAAGTGTATATAAATATATGTATTATACACATAATATTAGGTGCACACACTACACATGACATTGTCGTTTTATCCGGAATCGACAAAAAAAAAAAGAGAAAAAAATCTGTAAAACAGGAATTGCATAAACGGAGCTTCAGGATATAATATTATATTGTATTGTGGAGAAACCCCTTTTTATATTTTTCGTTACCCACAGAAGTATAATGCGATGTATATTACATATATAGCTATAACAGCGTGTTGCGAGACGCCCTAAAAAATACAATAAAAAGGGTTTAAACCAGTATTTCGTCATCCCCTTCTGTTTCGGGAGCGTACTCACACACGTACTACACACTGCACCCTCCAGCCGGTCGACCCCGCCACATTATCCGCGACAACCGTCACCGCGGATGATGGGCACCGCGGCGGCATGCAGTCACTCCCAGAGGAATAGCACTTTTCATGCATACGCGTGTGTTTGTTTTGTGAACAATATTGAACAGCGGTGGTGAAATTGAATTTCGTCAAAAACGTATTATCCCAAAGTATAACGCCAATATAATATAATATTTAGGTACATACACACACGCGTACACGGTATTACGATGTGATATGGTACAATCTGGTATCCATCATACCTAGGTATACGTTTTGCATGAATGGCATCAAACGGTAAAATACCAGTGCCGCGGCCGGAAATTTCCGGAGGGTGGGAGGTCATAATATATATTTCTATGTTGCGTACTTTTATAATATATATTATTGTTAAATATTACCTATTTTTACAATTTACAATAATGATACAGAAATGGAATTGTATAACATATGCCAATGATACATATATTATATTCAAATTTGGAAAGGTTATTATGTTAAACAAACCAAATGTTTCGATATCATTTCGTGTATACTGTGTATACGTAATTACTACTTAATATTGAACTAAAGTATATACATTTAAAATTAATATAAACTTATTTATTACAGTGATAAATAAAAAAAAAATTGAGACTTTGAGATAGGTACCATAATTCGAGATAGTGAGGTTCCACTGTAATATATATTATACTCAGGGAATGCGTACTGGCGTACGTGATAAATTATTATAAATTATAATGCAGGAACATTATAAGACGTACCTATGTAACTTGATTTTGAATTACTATTTGTTACATAAAATGATAATCCAAATATTACTTTGGAAGATTTCAAATCTCTATACATAAACATAACGCTGTAAAAGGTTTCAAGTCCTTATGAATAATACTTTTAAAGTTACAACAAAATAACTAAAATTATTATTTTTAATTTAAATATTCAATGTTGTCATCATTTAAACTTGAAATTACTATAAAAATAAGTTGTACGTCTTTATGTATTCCTAATATTTTTAAATTGTTATAAGTAGGTACAATTTATTCTTGTATTACATTTGACCAAGAATCCACTGTGCAGATAATGTAAATCATCGTATAGAAAATATAGAAACGAAATAATATTATAACGACATTCCGTAACCTTCCACTTATAATTGAATTTGTAGAGGAGAAAATAAACTGTGCTTAAACGTAGAGTTTACTTTCATAATTTTATAAAAACTTCAATAATTATTTTTTTTTTTTTAATTCATATAACTTCTTGTTTTAAAATATAAATATAAAAAAACTCTTCACCCTTGTACGAGTACATTTTAAAAATTCACTAAAAAAAAAATATTAAATATAATATAAATATTAATTATATAAATAAACTGTTGTAAAAATCCGTAAATTTGATATATACGTTAAGGGTGTATAAGACAGAGACTAAAAACGGTAAAACTGTCCTTCTATATTTTAAATTGAATTATTTTATTAAATTATATTGTATTAAATGCCTGAATTGAATACTTTAAAGTTAAAATATATGTTGTATGTTGTATATATACTCGCACGTAATCAACGAAATGTTACAATTTGGTAATGCATTATTTATTCTTTATGTAAAGCTTAATAAAATATGAAAACACAAATATATAAATTTATAATTTTTGAATTACGAAAAAATAACAACGACGTTTTTTTTTTTGCTTAAAAATTCCGTAAAATTTAAAAATTAAAATGTTTAAAAAAAAAAAAAAAAATAATTATGTTTATGTAATTTTTATAATTTTGGAATGTTATAAGAACAACTTACAAAGAACCTTCAATTTATCTATTCAGTTTTCAAACTTGAACCATTTATTATAATAGATATTTGTGTTCATTTTGATTACAAAATAATAAGTGATTTAGTTAAAATGTGAAATTCAAAGTTCAAACGCTTATAAAAAAAAAAATGCTCCTACGTATATTTTTGATATTTTTAAATCTCTCAAAAAATATTGTGAAAAATACAAGATGATTTTGACGGGAAATTAACCAACTAAATTCCCTTGACATTTTCATCAAATATTTATAAACTTTTTCATTTTTTTTTTACATGATATAATTTTCAAAATATCTTTTTGAAGTATTTATAATCATTTACAAATTTAATTTCCACTTTTAAAGTTTTTTTTTTTATTTATTTGTGATGATAATATGCTTTTTCTTAAGTTAAATAATAACTTATTGACATTTTTATATAACTTTTACAAGTTTTATTTCAAGTTATTTTTACAGTTTTCACAAAATTCATCAAAATCACGAAAATTTTTCAAATATTTTTAGTTAAAAAATTTATTAAATTTTCAATTTTAATTCCTAAGGCTGGAACTTTTTTATTTTTATAATATATAAATTGTTTTTACTGAAATAAAAAAAAATACTAAAAATATATACGTATAGATTTGTTTTTAGACACAATGACTTAATTGAATCGATATTTCAACAAAAATTATGAATTTTCCTCAAATGTGTTAATTAATTTATTGTAATTCAAAAAATATTTAGAGGATATCAGCGCACTATTTGTTTTCTCCATTTGACTCACACGTAACACGATAAATTGGCTTCAAGCAGAATCAATATTTTTTTGTTTCCTATTTTTAATATTAGAGTGAATTGACTTCAAGGTAAAAAATAAGAATAGTATCTGAATTTTTACTTTGATAGCTTGAACAATGTATTTTTTTTTATTATATTTCAATTGTTATGTAAGTTATGAAAATTTAAGATATTACATTTCAAAAATGATTATCTATCGTAGAAAAATTGAATTATCGTAAAAAAAAGTCTATGTTAAAACTCTGATAATGTTCTTAAATTTAAATGTTGACATTATGTCAATTCACTATTACATATTAAACGTAATATTCCCAATAATCGTAGTGGCTAGAAACATTTTGACATTACATATTATAATATTACTATTTTTTACAGGTACTCATTTTATTTTTTTAAGTATTTAGAAATAAAATCCGCTCTAAGTCGATTTTCGTACCTATGTAATAATTTGTTATTTAATTCAAATTTAACTTATCCATTACAATGGCCTATTCAATGGCTAAGTGCACTCGAATCCTATAATATAAAATTAAAAACAACTTTCGTACTGTTAAAAAAAAATGAAATTCCTAAACAGAAACGGTTAAAACATTTTAGATATGTAACATAATATAATATAGTTACGTATATATATATATATATATATATATATATATATATATGTGTATATTAGTTCTGATAACATGTCTATAATAGCATAAGAAATAAGCCATCGCAATAATCACGTACCTACAAAATGGCAAGTATTTTTGACAATTGTATGAGTAGTTACATGTAAATAGAAATACTCATTTAAAAATGGAGAACCAAAATTGGAAATTATTCATAGCTTATATATTATATATTATTTATATTTCAAAATCGAACAAAATGATCACCATTGGCATAATTTCAGCGAATTCACCCCGTATAATACATGAATGCGTAAATAGTTAATCTATTGATGTGTATAACAAGTTCCGCATAGGGCATAACTGGTTAGACGTTAGGGGAGCAAATATATAAGGGAAGGCATGGATAGTTATTGCGACTGGATGCATAATATCATATTCAAATATACCCATATCATGTGATGTGAAAATAAAATGTCGGACGAGTAAACGCAACATTATATTACATGCAACTATATATACGAGTATACGCGATGAATGCCAACTGTATAATAAAGACCCTTGACGAAGAATTTCTATTCATATATGCATTGTATATTTGTACACCTATAGCATCTATCTTCTTATTCGACATAGGTTAGCGACTAAATAAAGATGATATAATATTAAGATTTTTTTGTCATTGGAACACGCATCACTCCAGCCATTTAAGCGTATTTATCAATAATTAGTTTATTACGATAATATAAAATAATAGTACCCATACAAGTAAAGAAATTTTCTTCGGGATAATATCAGTATTATAAATATTTTGTTTTGGTATCTAATTATCCATATTTTTTGAGGTATATCGGTAGGTACATGCATTAAAAATAACAATGTAATAATTAAATAAGTATATCAGACGAAATATTTTATATTTTTATTCTAATACTGTGACACTGTAACAGTGTTATGATTATAATCCCAACTTTGTATTACCTAAAAATTAGTTTTTGCATCAAGTTTTTCTTTTCGTTTTCTACTTTTACTATTGAATATAATATTAGTATTAGATTATATGTGGATTAGCAGATTATAAAATAATGGTGCATTACTGCAGGTCTGCAGATATATCACGCAAATGCGTAATAAATCAAGTGCTTGCTTCTACTTATTAAACATTTGCTGCGTCTTTATTATTTCAGATGCGCAACTCCCTATCGCATCAAATTGTTGTTATCTATAGGTTATAGACACAACAATACATTTAGGAAATGTTCTCTGACATATTAATAAAATGCATTGTGAGTAGTTAATTGTCACCCGAGATAATCGAGATCCATAAGTTAATTTCAAACTTGTATAGTTAAATATTATATTGTTTGTTAACAAGGTACCCAATGGCGTAAATATCTGGTGAGAAAAGTGGGCAAACGCCACGGGCCTACAACTGATGAGGATTACCCAAACAATACCCTATATTTTATATTAGATCATAAAGATTTTAACTAATATGTCATAAATCTTATGAAAAAAAAATGTAAGCTGTGTTCTAAAAAAGAAGCTTGAATCAGCTGAGTTTGTATTAATTTTATGTTTTAGGAAAAAATATTACTATCATGTAGTATCAATGTAGTATCTAAAACTCTTCAGTCAAATAATTCAATTATAGAATATGCTGTTGTTTTACTTGAAGGTGCCATTAAAGATTTAACTAATTTACGATCTAACTAAAATAATATAGTAGAAAATGCTAAGAAACCTTGTATTAAGTGGAAAATACCTTTCAAATTCAACTGTAAACGTAAAAGAATTGCGGTTAGATACCAAAAAGAAGTTGAGAGTGATCGACGACTTTCAATAACTGAGGAACATTTAAAAATTAACGTTTTTATATAACATTGGATACTGCATTGCTTCAGCTTAAAGAAAGATTTAAAGGTCTTAAAACAGTGAGTGATGAGTTTTATTTTTTAAAACAAATAAATCTTTCTACAATAGATAAACAAATTATAATTAAAACGTCTTAGGATTTACACATAAAATATATTAATGAGTTATGCTCAGATGATATTACAAATCAACTTTTGTGTTTAAAAAAATTTCTTCGTATTAAAACTACATCTGTATTACATAATATTAAAGATTTAACAGTTTATTTAATCAATCATGATTTGGCATCATTTTTTCATGATCTTTTTACATTGTGCTTAATTTATCTAACTATTCCAGTAACGGTAGCATCTACCGAACGTTCTTTTTCTAAGCTTAAGCTCATAAAAATTATCTTAGAAACTTATTTCACAAGAAAGACTGATAAATATTGCAATTCTCAATATTGAAAGAGAAAAACATCAGAATTTAATAATGACAAAATTATAAATTACTTTGCACATTTAAAGTCAAGAAAAAAAAAATTCTTGAATAGTTAACGTATTTGTTTAATTTATGTATATCATTTATTTATAAGTGTATGTATATTATTTATTATATATCAAGTAAATTTTATAGGTGTTTTTAATTTTATAAATTTTATATAATGATTGTATTTTGGGCGATTATTTTACAACTTAAGTATAATATATTTTGTTTTGTTTTATTTGATGTTCTATAAACTTTCTACACTTTTCAATTTTTTTAAAATGTACCTAATACAATAATAATCTAACTTAACCGTTTATCAAAATTTATTTATTTAAGTAAGTTCCGTGTAGTAATAATAGTAAAAAACTATGTTTATCAAATAAAAAATCTATATAATTTGTTGCGGTTATAGTTTGTATTTATATTATAACTTGGAATACATTAAATTTTCTCATTGGTCATTTGCTTTTTTTCTTATGGCCCATATGAGTCATTGCACACGGTCCTCTACAAACCTACTTACGCTACTGAAGGTACCTATATGAATTTATTTAAATTAACATTATTAATTTTGACTTAACTATTAGCTAGGTCTAATTAATCTTTTCCATTTACTTGCTCAGTTGTCTGCCATATTTGGTTATAATATACATGTAATGTATACATGTATACGTGTATACATCAAATATTTCACACAATTTGTCGACGACAAACTATGTATTATACTAAGTGACTCACTTAGTGCATTAACAAGCCTTAAAAATATAACCAACCCTACTGATATAGCAAGAAACATCCATAACTCCTGTCACATTGCACGGTCAGCTGGCAAACATATATCTTTTATGTGGATTCCTGGACATAGCAATATAGCAGGCAACGAAAAAGCCGACGAGGTCGCCAAACTTTCACACATGTCACCTAAAGCTATCATTATACCAGATTTCTCCTATACCGACGCAATAAAATATATAAAAAATCACACTACCGAAAGGTGGCAACAATATTGGTCTAATCAAACAATCAAACTTAACGAAATAAAAAAATCAATAATCCCATGGCCTCTCTCTCCCGGCTGCTCCAGAAGACAAGAAACAATTTTAAACCGCCTAAGAATAGGTCATACCTCATGCATCCGCCGACACCTTATGACAAAAGAGGATCAACCCAACTGCACCACCTGTGGTGTCCAACTCACGATCAAACACATCTTCACTGAATGCAGAAACAACCAACAAAATCGTATTGAAACCTTTAGAACCACTCACCTATATGAAATCCTCAGTCCTGAATCAACCGCTATTCAAAAATTATTTATTTTTCTAAAAAAATCCACTTTATATATATAGAAATATAACTTGTATATATAAGATGTGTTAATGTATGTAATAACAATGTAATCTAATGTCAGACCAATGGCCAGAGCTGCCGCGGTCTTTTACGTTTAATAAAAAAAAAAAATCCCGGTATGTTGTACATTAGGTAAATATTGTCGGTCACAAGGACGAAGTCAATGGTCGCACATACATACCTATTATTGGTATATACAATAGTACAATATATTATGAAGTCATCCTTTGCATGACTGCTATTCAGTTTTGCACCCGCTCAGTTTTACCTACTTAGCTGACAGACGTGTTAAAATAAACTAATATTCCCGCGCAGTTAAATTGATAGAGCAATATCAATTTATCTCCGAGACATCTTTCTTTGCTCTCGCAAGTGAATTTCAAAATTCCTCCCCGTTTCACCAAGTCCTAACTCCCTTTGTTGTTCCTATATGCACAGTATCAACTATAGTAGAAACCAACCTATCAATCGTATGATGATGCGTCTGGGTAACGAACAACCTACCTGTTTTTGTGAATTTTAATGTATTTAAATTATCAAACTATGTTATATAATGCTATTTTTAAATTTTATATAATATTCTAAATGATTTGTTTTATTTATTGTGTAATATCAAGTAAACTCGCTGTATTATTGGGCTCTCCGTGCGTTAAATATATCAAATAAAATAAAAATTATCGGTACGTAGCATATTATACACAACGCATTTACACACTTGAGTAGGTACTAGCTTGTGTATACTATGCGTATATCATTATTATTATTACTATAGGTAATAAAGGTACCTATATTACTACGTCCGAGGTTGTTTTCCGAGTATTATTACATTCGTTGACTAATGTCATATAGGTATTCCATGATATTATATTGTGCGTGTGCGCTCACAGTGTCTAATATATATATATTATAATATCCCTTTCGCGAAGCCCTTTTTAATGCGAGTATTCAGTATATATACTATTTGTTATGTATATATATATATATTATATTGTCGTCGGCGATGCGTCAACGTCGTATTATTATTATTATTATTATTATTATTATTATTGTAATAACGTTACGGGTAAAATGCAAGAGTGAATCATAATAATACAGTCGAATGAGAAATATACGCGCCATTTTGAGCTCACGTTGTAGTCGTGTGCGGGCAGGGCGGCTGGCAGGAAGAGCGGGTAAGTCACGCGTACGAGCGTACGACACGGTCCACCGCCACGGCGGACAGAACGGCGCGGTGGTGGTGGGAGGTAGTGTTCGACGGCCGGTGGCGGTATGGCCACGTTTTCGGTGGCGTGGGGGTGGTGTCGCAGTCGGCGGCTGCTTCAGTGGGGTGGAACGGTGGAAAGGGCGACGGTCGGCGCGCGGACGCTCCGCCGGCGCGACGACGATTCGTCCGTCGTCGGTGCGGCGGGACGGACGCACGAGCGCACGTCGTCGGTACGCGCGGGGGTGGGTGGGGTCTGTAGGGGTTGCGGACTCGTTGCGGGCCGCTGCCGTCGCGGCGTCGTCGTCGAGTCCCGTCACCGTTTTATAAAGTATAACCGCCGGCGCGGCCTGTCCATTTCGCGTGCCGTCGCGCCATCGTCCTGTGTGTGCCGCCGATCATTCCGCCGCGGTGACCCGCACTTGCATAATACTGCCATTATTATTTATTTAACATTTCGAGTAAACACATTCGAATATGTAATAGCCACCTAGGCATTACTTATTATTACGTTCAACATTCGTTCGGTCATGTTCCTGTATGTATTCGACTGGGGACTCGAGTGCTGAGCCGTGCGCAGGCACAGTGGAACGTTTCCGCGGCCATGTCGTGTAAGTATATCATATTATAATATTATATATTAATATTATTTCAATTTTTTTTTTTTTTTTTTTTTTTGTTTTGTCTCAATAAAAGTGCGTATTGCGCGTTATACGGTATAATATACAGTGTCAGCGGTAGAATGTTATAAATTCCAATAATATGATTAATAAAAAAAAGAGAGAGAATGGCAATCGCAATAATTATAAGAACGTCTTTTTTTCGAAATACATACTTTTATATTATATTATCATATGGACGCACAGTATTATTATTATCGTTAGTATTATCGTTATTATAATTATAAATTATTTTTATTAATCGACCAAATATCACGCGGCAGCTACTGTTACTATGTTTATACTTTATGGAACTTGCTCCATATTTTTTTATTTTTTGCATAATTGTATCGTTTTTTTATATTTTATATTAATATTATATATATCGAGCTCAATATTAAAGCTTCACATTTATAATTAAAACAGTAATTGTAAGTATTTAATATTTATGTACATAGGAACTCACGGGTCGCGGTGCCATTCAAATTGCTTAACATTTTTATTTTTTAAAAACTAAACCTCGTTACAACAATAAGTGTAAAGTATAAATAAAATGTAAAAAAGCAATGAAAAAAATTATCTTGAGTTAACACTAAAAGTTTTAAGTTAATATGGAGAAAATATTATTATATCTACATAATTAAAATAAAATAATTTTCGATAAATATTATCGTATGATGCGCCTATATCATATAATTATGGTATTATATAGGGCATAGGTACGTTAGTGGCTACTGTGTTATCTGTTATAACTATATTTTTCCGTTACGTATCTTATTTCTACCCTTATATATTTAATTTGTTTATTACTTTTTAAGTAGATTATTAATAAATAATATTTACCTTCGGGATAGCGTAACAGAGACGTTAAGTCAGTTTATCTGACACAGATAATTGTAGATACTGTAATATACTTGACGTATTTATACAATATTATACAAGCAAATAATCCAAATATATGATATACAAAGTACATTTCTTAGTATATTTAAAAGTAAAAATATAGGTACAATAAGATTTATTATTTATTAAGATTATAAAATATAATATATTTTTTTATAAAAATGGTAAGTAATAAATCTACGTTTTAAGAATTGCAAAAAAATATAATTTTATTTATAGAATTATTAGTTGAATGTACTAGCAATTAACAAACATTAATTATTCTAATGAAAATGTAGGTACCTACACCAAATATGGTCGATATATTACTAAATTAAAATTAGAAATTTATTTTTCTATTATTGATAAGGTAGGTTACATTAATTTTTGTAAAATGCATCGCTGTATATATTATATTCTATAATAATAATTCTTAAATATATCATATATATATTCTTAAAATATATCATTATTGTTAATTGTTATTACGTGTTAAGTTATAAGTTATAAGTCAATATATTATGTACAGTAACGATGTGACTATAATGTGGTATTAATTGTCCATCATATTTTGATTGTATCGTGTATATAAGTTATATCAACATGTTTCAAGTTACTGAGGCTAAAATTGTTTAAATTACAAGACACTAATTAAAATTGTTACCTAGAGGAAAAATTATTTTTTTTTTCATTTTTATATCAAAATTATAACTATATTTAATCACATAAACATAATTATTTTATTTTTTAATACACGTGAATTAACACGTCTTAAAATATTTATTGTTGATAATATTTTTATAATTTGAAATACCTACAATGAGTATAATTACTTAAATAACAATTCTACTTTTTTGCAAAAATAAAAATCCTGTCAAACGTCTATAGGTATAAATAATTACTTTTTCAATGTTTGTGCTTGAAATAATAAAATTATAAAATGTACACTTTTAGTCGTATTATATATGTCTTGTCTTGTTCATTGAAACTGCTTTTGGACGACATAATGTGTGATGTGCCAACATATATCTGATATAGGTATACTATACGGCTGTACCTATACTATATAGACGTATTGATGTGATTTTATAATATATGTATAGGCCACCATTTATAACCATTACATGTTCAACAGAATACAATTTTAAAAAATTCATATTTTAAAAACATAGATGCACAGAGAACATAGGTAATACCACATTGCTGTTAAGATATTATATTCGTTATTTAATATTTCGCCTCGCTCAACAAACACAAGTCCAGTGACGGATTTTCAATATTTTTTTCGGTGGAGGTCCAAATAATCTAACATATTATTAGCAATATATTATAATTAAAACTATAATAGTGTGATTCGACTTTTACATATTAAACAACGTGTATAATATAATATATGGTACTCCTCCTTTTGTGTGTACACAACAAAAGAAAACATGGTTTATACATTTATAAGAATATTAAAAATTAATGTTTCACATATTATTTTGAAGTTTGGGTGAAGTAATTCAGGATTCTTACTCCTGCCGTAAATCCACCACTTTTAGACACGACTTGTGCTCCAAGACTGCGTGTGGTTCAGTCACTTATTGAATTTGGCCGGCATCAGTATACCTATTGTAATAAATTATTATACTCTGCGTGAATTATTTAAGAGTTTTTTTTTATTTCCAAACACACTTCATCCCTATTTTAGCAGCATTTGTTCCAGAACCGATGTATTTTTACCTATCTACTTATATAGGTATATACTACGTATATATATACCTATCTCACCCCTAGCAATATTACTTCCACTTCCTGCTACTGTTGAATAGTAAATTAATTCACCCTTTAAAAAAAAATCACAACCCTACTTACGGTTCTTATAATATAATATACCTACCCTTTTTAACCATTAATCTGGGGTATTGGTGAAAAAGAGGTTTACTTATATAGAAGCTGTGCCAGTGTGCCCGCAGTAGTTACCATTATAATAGTATACCACTAGTAGGTATAACGTAAATGTATTAGCTAAAGTATTTATCATATTATATATATATATATATATATATATTTGTTGTGTACAATTTCCGAAATATTATA
This sequence comes from Pentalonia nigronervosa, assembly GCA_014851325.1. NCBI lineage: Eukaryota > Metazoa > Arthropoda > Insecta > Hemiptera > Aphididae > Pentalonia > Pentalonia nigronervosa. The sequence continues at coordinate 64,596 of JACXSJ010001325.1, forward strand.
TCAATATCGTAATCTGTACAGTTGCACAGTAATGTTTGTACCACATTGTACAATTCGCGACGTGTACAACAATCATTGTACAAATCATGAAATGTAAAAACGTATTGTACAAATCGTATTTTAACCACATTTTTATAGCTTTATTTACATAAAAAAGTAGTAGAACATTTAAAAAAAATGTACTTAGAAATATTTTTATATTATAAAATGTTGAGCCCTTAAAAATTAACATTAATAAAAATAAATTTTAACAAAAAAATCTTATTTTTATTCAATATTTCTTATTGATAAGATATTGTTTAGTTATAAATGTATTCGTAAAAAAATGTACCATAATATGTACTTAACTCTTGCAAGCAATTGACAAGTTGTTAAAAATTATATTTTATTAATATGTTTACCGCCACGGGTTTTTTGTCATGTCATTCATAACCACTACGAGATTTGGGTGTAAACTAATGTGATCTCCTACAAGATCTCATGGCGGTTAACGTGTTAAAGTAAACAATATTTAATATAACGAATCAATAAAATATGTAATTTTATAATAAAAAAATATTTCTTGGTACTTAAAAAAAAATGTAATTTTTTATGTGAATTAAACTGCATGGACGTGTTTAAAAGTTAAAATGTGATTTGTACAATCTACTTTCTACAGCAACATTACACGTAAATCACTATACACATTGCGATAATATGTAGGATTTTAAACTTTGTACATAACACACGTAACATATGTATATGATGATATATTTAGGTTTGTTGACAAACACCTAAAAAAAAACTACAAAAGTATTTAAATATATGTAAATAGTTAAAACGTTTAAAACATTGTATTTTTTTTATTCTTTACGCACCTAACATATTTATATTAGATATTATTTTTATAGGCGCTTTAATGATCATTACGTGACAAGTAATTATACTAACTTAAATATTAAAACATTTTACAGTAAATCATCGTTTGATCAAAGTTCAAACCAAAATTATTTAACGTCCAACCATTTAATATATTATGTAGGTATATATAAATTAGTAATTAAAAATTTTATTTTATCATTTGTATGTTTAAATTATATTTTATTATTTTCAATAGTTACGTAATTGATTAACTCGCAAATACCTCTAGATTTTATGAGAGTATTTAAACATTTTTCGGAAATGTACCTTTAAATTTTATTAAATATATATATATATATAAAAATTAACTTAATTATTTCTTTCGTCTTGGTCTTATATACCTTTATTAACAAAACTAGGTAATCATTAACCTACTTATACCTAGGAACTATTAAATTTCTTTTAAAATACATTAAACCTATAACAAATACAAACATTGTTAAATTAAGCGAGCATTATCAAGTATAAATATATAAAATTATAAACTTTAAAAGTGTTGGTAGTTATAGTCTTATAGAGTTATACAACAAATCAACTCTTGTAATCATAAATCATAATTTAGGCATTTTGAATAAATAATACAGATTATACATCTACATTAATACATTTAGTATTATGACTTATGTTATAAATTAATAGACGGTTTTTTCGAAACAGGGTGTTTCGGTGGAATTGTTAAGTCCCCGTTAAATTAAAATATTTTATTCAATCTATTACACGATCTCATTCATAATTTATTTTTTTTTAAGTAATTGAAAATTAAGAAATTATATTAGGTATATTAATTAATTGATTATTGAATAACTGGATAAAATATATTTTTTGTTTCTGAAAAAAATATTAATATTTTTGTATTTAAAATGTTAATAACTGATTTGAAGCCATTATTCTTTAACATATTCTATAACTATTTTATGAAACGTCATTATAACATTTTAATCAACATACAAAAGTACATAGATAAATTTGAGTGATAGGTATTCCATATCCTAACCTTAGACAAAATCAAGTTTTCATTATCGTTATCTTTTTATCCCCTCGTTTCGTTGCACAATACTGTTTAGTATTTTGTATAATATGGAGTAACACAAATTTTACATTATTGGTTTTTTTTTGTATGTAAAATAATTGTAATTTATTTTTATATATTTATAATAAGTGCTCATTATTGTAGTTTTTATTTTATTTAAGTAAAATAATTAAATTTGTACTGAATATAATAAATATAATTTTTTATTTATTTTAAATTTAAATAGCCAATAGCTAGTATTTACCGCATTATATGGTCTATCCAGTATAAAGCATAAAAATGACTAAGAGCAACTGGTTTATCGAGTATCGACCATACATTTTTTTAGCGTAATTGGTTAACTCCCGATTTAAGATATATCTATAAATTATAATCGAAGCTTAAAGTGTTCGTAGAAATTTTTATAAATATTCGTATATCCAATACATCGTGTTATCAGTGAGTTATAGATTAATTGTGTTTAATTTAATGTATAAATCCTAAATGTACCTATCTCAAGTTTTTATCTAGAATTTAGGGGAAATAAATACTATTTAATATTTATAATTTCAAATACAAAATTATGAAAATATTAATTATTATATTGTATTGTAGTACGAAAACAAACCACAGAACACCGAACGGTAAAATATTATCTTATCGTGTAGCTGACCGCGACGATCCGTACTATGGCTGTGGCTGGAATGTCTTGAAGACTGCAACGTCGTAATTCACTAATTAGGTATAATATACCTGACTATTAACTATATAAATTATATGTCAATATGTTATGCACCAAAAAAAAATATCAATGGATTTGTACTCGACACTCATTATTGGGATTTTCGATATAAATAATTAGTAGAATTTTACTATTAATCATATACTAATTCCGTTAATATTCGTTTCTATTTTGTTACGCTCTTCAAATTATTATTTTTTTAACCATCATGATTTTAAGAAAAGATTGTACTAAAAATGATTTATTGCTTTAAAATGTTCTAATTTTGGGTGGAGAGAATGAATAATTTCGGTTAAATTGGTTAAAAATTTATTGCCCAGTGCAAAATAATAAATTATAAATAACAACAAAATATATAAGTAGGTAGTAAAAAATATTATATTGTGTACAATTTTTCATTAAATAAAATAAATAATATAACCGTATAAACAGTGAGGTACTTAAAATGTATATACGTATAGGAACGAACAATAACGGTGCCTGCGTGTATCATATTTTTAAAATCTAAATACATCATACTAGACTTGGCCTATATTTATGACGGACTACGGAATACGGATCCCGGGGATCCTAGGTTCCAGGGGTTATACAACAAAATATCTATAGTAAAAATGTCTCCAATACAAAATATCTCTATTAAATTCTCTAATGATGGAATAAGGGTTTAAATTTGGATTATTATTTTTTAAAACTTGTAATATTTCGTTGTAAGAATTTATCGTTTGGTTGGCCATGGAAACACAGATAAGCGGAATAGTTATTCTATTTGTATAAGTGTATACAATGATAAGAAAATAATTTCATAACTGCTCAAAATCTGCCGTCCAGTTTTTAAATATATGAAGTGTATTCAAATTTTCATTTGTAGTGAACATTAATATTATTTTTTCTTGTTTATTATCATAAATTAAAAATTATTGCCGTTTATGCTTTTGTACTCATCAGGTAAGATCAAATCTTTAAGAACCAAAACGTTAATAGCCCAAAGCCAATGGTTTTTTATTTTTCGTTCTCGCTCTTTGAATAATACGAAACATCGAAGCAAAGCTTGGTAACTGGCCAACCACAATAACTCAGTTGCTGAAATTTATTACTCTACTAATTATATTTCTTGTTAATAATTCAGTGATTAAGATGTTTTCCTTCAATTGCTCTATAACTATTTTTGCCTGGTGCATGTGAATAACTGATTCTAAGTGTCCCTTTAAAATTATTCAAAGTATAATTAATATTGTTAAAAAAAACGTAAGTAATTTACAAACCAATTTCATCCATTGTTGATGTAAAGCATGAGCTGATATTTGATAATCGACACAACGTCAAATAAATTTAACACTACCCTTTTTATAATATACATGTATTACCCGTTATTTATTAAAAGTTGTTCACCTTTTTACATTTCAACAAATTTAAAATTCTTTTTTACAGAAACTTTATCACACTTGTGACTGTCATAGTGTCATACCTCTAGTCTCAGCTCTCACAGGCCTCGGCTAAACTGTTATCGATTCTAATCAAATTAAGTTATCGATATTGGTAAACAGGCAATGATATAGACAAAAGTACAAAGTACAATCATTATCACTCGTTTTTAACATTAATTTCACTGTCAGTTGCATATTGTAGACATCGTTCAAGGGAACCGGGAAAATAATTATAATAATACTTATAATAACTGATAGCCATAACAACAAAAATTAAAATAATTAAAAATAAGGTACTAACGGTACTACAAACAGTTTATGTTATATTATATTTTAAACACATAATGTTAACTCTATTAATATATATATAATATAGTACATAATTAAAATTTTAAGTGATATTTTGACAAAAATGTTTTTACTGGAGATATTTAAATGCGTCACCGGATCCAGGTTCAACATTTTAGAGATTTTTTTGAGGCTCCCTGTGAGCTACATATAGGTAATTTCTTCTTATAAAAATATTTTAGCACCAATAATAAGAGATTTTGGCTAGTTTGATAATCTCAAAAAATAATTGATTATACAATGTAATATTTACTTTAAAGGTAAAATATTAAAATATCATGATTAATAGGATCTGTTCTAAACATAAACAATAATCATTGTTTTTTTCAAGCGTTGAACTCCATCAAGATTAAGTTCATAAAAATTGTAATGTTGATACTAAGATTGTAATGAACTACCTATATTGACTATAATATAATAAGTGTATCATTAATATATAATTTATATTTTCATTTTTAAGCGATTTTTCTAGTTTTTTTTTTATATTTTGAAAAAGTGCATGTTTTTGCATATTTTAAGATTTTTAAGACAGTATTTTAATGCATATTCCATCAGTTTTTATTGCATTGAATTCACTGCTAGGTAATTATTATCGAATGTCATCGTCTTTGAGTGACATCGATGTAGAAGTGTAATATCGAATATTGATTGTATAATTAGCTTACCAGTGACTACTAATAGTATTTATAATTAGTTATGTTTATTTTCTACAATTGTATAGTATAAGTATATGACACTGTTGCAATAGGTAATACGTTCTAAAATGTGTATAGCTATTTAATTTTTATTAAATGCTTCGTTTTACTTGTTTTGTCGCAATTAATTATTTATAATAAAATATGTTACTAAAAAAATATATGTAGGTAGATATATATTTTTTATAAATTGACCATTTCAAATGTTTTTTATATGGATCTGCTGAAATCCATCAAGCCATATTCCATAGACCATCTCATGAATTAACCTGAACAAAAATTACCCTTTAAATTATTTTTTATTTTTATTTTATATAATATTATTGTAATTAAACAATAAATTGTTTATATATGTTTATAAGTATATATTTTGAATGTGATTATGATTTAATAAGCTGTTGTCGTAATATTGTTCTTTATCATAAAATTAGAAATCCTGGCATGTCTCACCTTCAAGTTATATGTATTTTGCAGTGGATTTACTTATTTTTTTCTTTGAAAAAAACTTGAATTAAATTATAAATAAATAATTTTTAATATGATTTTGCAGAGTAAATAAAATAAAATTTTCCCCGAAATACGATACATCTAATAACAAATACCATCTACAATCGACCACTGTATACCGCAATTTATTGATCGACGGATAGTGCTTTTATTTAGATTTCATAGTCTATTCCAATCAGTTATCGTTTCATATATTACTGGTGCTTGTAGTTTACACTCGTTCACATGTTTTCAAAAAGCCATTATTATGAGAGTTTGTTCAATATTACCACTCAAATTTATTATTACTGAGAGCTTTTACCAATTACATTTTTTCCAAGTAAATTTGGAAGTAACTTGACATCACTTTAAAAAAAACTCATTCTATCTTTTCACGCAATCTGTCGATATTGTTGAATTGCAATTCTATGTTTAATATAAATAAAGAATACTCGTATAAAGTCGTCCACATGTTCAGTGAAATATTTATTCAAAGACAAATGGGATATTTGCACTTAGCCCATTTTAACAGGTGAAAGAGCCCACCGACAACAGTGAACGCAGTCAAACAAAATTAGTTGTATAGGTACCTATATTTATCATAATTCAGAAGAAATACAATTATGGCCGATTAACAAAAACGGGAATCCACCCAAGGTAACGCACTTAAGGAAAGTTATAATAAATATTGAATTTATGTTTTATTATTTTTGTATATCATCGTCATATAATTACGGTGAATGTAAATGCCTAATCTGTAAATATTTCTTACTCTATAGTACATATCCGATACAATATCTCAATCACACGATATAAACAAATTGCGATAACCACTGATTATAACTCACGTATGGTGTATATAGATTTTGCTTGGCTATTTTGGTGGCTTTTATAACTTATATCAAATAACATTATATAACAAATAATTACAATAATATTTATACAAAATTAAATACAAAATTTTAAATTGTACTGGGCCCATGATTTGGTAAACCAGGGCCTACACATGTTCACCTAATGTTTCCACTATACTAATAAAAATATCATTAATTTTACAGTCCAGTGTTGAAACAAATATACCTGGTTATCGTTGGTATAAAGTATAATTTATTATTTTAGCGCTACTTTATAAGTATATTTAGTTTCATCACTCCAAAATGTAAAAACAAAGTTCTTAATAGGTGTCTGTGTATTGTATGGGTGTACATTTGATGGCAATTTACAATTTTTTATTTCATTTGTATATAACATAAAAAATATATCTATAAATAAATAAATTTGTTTAATAAATGAGGACACACCAAAGCAGTAAGGATAGTATTTGTAACCGTAAGAAAAATATAATAGAAACATGAGTAAAAAATCAATAAACATAAAGCGATAACAATTTAGTCAGATATAATATTTAGACAAGCATTTTGTTATATTTTAAACATTAGAACCAAATATTAATTAAACGTGATGATACACATTTTCAAAGTAAATAATGTACATTTCATAACTAATGTTAAATAGTTAAAAATTTATAGTTTTAACTTTGTTTTCAGAAAATTACTGTTTCACTTAATAATTTTAGATTCTCAAGGACACAGGTAAATTTTATAGATTAGGAATTATTTTTTAGAGTATTTGCACCGAATAAAAGGGTTCAAAAGTTTTACTGCTGGGTAATTACTTGTATTAACTTGACCTTCACGATTATATATATATATATAATATTCCATTAACTCGTTTTACTCACATATGTATGCTAAATGTAAATACATTTACAGATTGTATATTTCTAATAAATACAAAAAGAGTGTGTCGCAAACAAAAATAAGGCTATACGCACATTGATCTTAACCTATTAATAGTACGTGAAAAAAAATTAATTATAGGTTGGAATGATAGAAATAATGTACAACCTTTTATAACTAACATTTTAAAATTATTTTTAAATTTAAACATGATGATTTTTATTACATAAGCACATGTTTTAATCGTAAATACAATAAATTCATCATAATATATTAATTTTTAGGTACTTAACTTGTAATTTGTTATTATATAATTTTATTATTAAGTAATCTTTTTGATCATACTTTATAAGTAACAAAAATGATAAATTCAATTTATGTTTTGTTTCAGGCTTTTTGTGATTTTCAAAAACAGTCAAAAGGACATTTTTTTCTTCAGATTAATTGCATGCAGTCGGTAGACGTTAGCTCTAAATGATTTTGATTGTTGCTCAGAAAGCCTTTAATATAATTTACGATGGCTTTCTAGCAATAATCATGACCAAAAAAGAGCATATACCTACTTCTACATTATCTAGTTCTGTTGTAGTCCAATTACGACGACTGCATACAAACATAGATTAACATACAAATTATCAAGGCTTGGTGACCATTACTAATCAAATAAATGAAAGAGAAAGAACACAAAGTAGTAAATTATGGATGAATATTACTTCGCCCTTGTTTTTTCATTTCCATTATCAGCCATAAGCATTGTCTATAGGTATAAAGCTGATGAGTTATCAACATTTCATTAACCAATAAACAATATTAATCAGGGAACCTACTAGAATAATATTAATAATAAGTAATAACAATATAATTACTAGGTAATAATATTAATTTTATTTTAATATATATATTTTTTGGTTGTAGGCACTAAATATACTGTATTTTACTAATTTGTTTCTTTTCTTTTTACTCAATCTCATCCTCTGGTTTCTCTCATTAGGCGCTATGCATTAAATTATAGGTTTGATTCCTGTAATAATTAAAACATAATTTATGCCAAATATTGTACGTGTTAATTAAAATATTTTTACTTGTGATACCTAGTTAATATTTGCAGTGTATATGTTTATATTTAGAATACCTTTACACCCAGATCGGAACTTGGGGGAGGCAGTCGACGGCGATTGTTGGTCAGGTGTGAAATTTTTGTGATGTATAGCTATAAAATTATTTTTGATTATAGAAACATAAAGTTATTACTTATTAGTCAAACATATTGTCAAACACTTTGTTTTTATATGAAATTATACAAGTCTTGTATAGTCATCAGTCGTAGTCATAAAACTTGATAGTTGGCACTGTCCGGATGTCGCGGTAACGTTAAAACAGTGTAGAACGTTTACGTTTTTATATTAGTGTTTTGTTTTACAAATATAAATATTGAAGTATATTATAATGTAATTATATCAAAACCAAATATGTGTGCCTGTAAAAAGTTTTTAAGCGGTGCTTAGAAAATAAAAAAGAAAAAGGATGATCTTTTGAATGGCATACGCTTCTAAATGCAATAAAATAATTGGATTTTTTCTCTTGACGTAAATGGCGATAAACTAATCACAAATAATATTATAGTTACGGATCAAAGTATCTCAAATGAAAATATAAATAAGGAAACTAATATCAATTGTAAGTACTTTTGAATATTAACTAGTAAAATGAACATATTCAATATTCATAGTAACTCATACAATAATATTAGTAATATATTATATTCAGATAACTACATTTTATATAAAAAAAAGTATTTACATGTATATATAATAAATATTTTCAATTAATTTGTCAGGCATCATGAATGGTACTTTTGATGACATCATTGTTTAATTGTCATAAATAATCCTTAAATACCAGAAGAAGGTAATGAAATAAAATAAAATGAATAAAATAAAAGAGTTTTATTTAAACTAGCTCGTAAAAAATTAAGTACAGAACTAGCAGTTATCAAGCAAATTAAAATAATTGTATAGTTTTATGTTCAGAAAATGATGTTTTGGAGTTAATAAACACTGATAATATAATTAAAAATTTTACTTCCCAAAAAAAGAGAAACTATTACTTGTAAAAATAAAATTTTAAATTCTGAGCAGAGCGAAGAATGTATTGATTTTACAATGTTGTATGCTTTTTTTGTCTGTCATTACGTTTTAAGGCAGTAAAAATAGTTTGATTTTCTTCATCAGCATATTTTCTAATAGGAAAGTAAATTTAGTTGGCACTTCAAAAGTAAAAAATTCTCTATAGTTTTTAAACGCTTTAGGTAAAACAAAAAAAAAAATTATGGAAAAACAAGAATTTTTTCGCAAAGCAAATTTTTTATAAAATTGATTTTTATTTTTGGTGTAACAAAATAATGACGGTAGATATATGACATTTTTACCGAATGTTTATATAAGAATTTTCTACACACTATAAAATGTTTAATATATTTTAACTTTTTTTGAGCATAATACATTTTTGGGTTTTTTCAATTTTTTTTTTTATTATTGTCGATAAAAATTTTTTCAATCGGTTGAAAAATTTGAACATTTTATACTATGTTCTTCATAACTTGTAAGTGAAAATTAAAAAAAAAGTTGAGCTAAGTCACTAATAAATTTTTATACATGTCTGAAGTTAAAATTTTGACAAAATACGTAAAAATCAGTAACATTTGCAGTTTTTTTTTTGATTTAGAAATTCATAAAAAAATGTTCTGTTTAAATCTAATATTTGAAATGTTCACAAAAAATTCTACATAAGTTTTTCTACCTTTCACAAAAAAAAAAGTTCCCGGAAAGTCAAAGAAATTTTTTATGAACGTTTGAAATTAGACATTGGATATTCATCCGTAAACTACATGATTTTTCTGCAGGAACGATTTTCTTATTTTGTTGTTAATCAAAAAGAAATAACATTAGATATTTGAAATTTTTATAAAATGCTGAGATTATCATTTTCTATACACCATTAAATGTTAAAACTATTTTGACACTTTATAAGCTAATTTGTAAGCCTATGAAATTTTCAGTTATTTAAATTTTTTTCTATAAATTTTAATAAAAATAAATATTCGTAAGTTGTTCTAAAAGCAGTTCAAAAATGTTAAAGTTATAAAGTCAAAATTTTATTTTATAAGCATTTGAAGTTTAAATTTTGACCAAATATCATCAAACTTTTGAATATTTACAAATTGTAGCTAAAGATTGAAAATGTAAACAAGGTTTTTCGTAAGTAGTTAGTAATGTAACCAAAAAATCTAAAACATGAAAGAGAACTTTATCAAAGAAAAGCTGATAGTGCTCGTGAAGAACTACAACTCGATGGATCTAGAGCAAAAGGAAATGACAATATCACGTGCATTGCATTTGATCTTATGAAGACTTTAGCAACTCCTGTCTTGTCAACTGGAATATGTTACTATAAAAGGCAACTATGGACATATTGCTTTGGAGTTCATAACCTTGGTAACAATAATGTTATTATGTATGTTTGGGATAAATCCATTGCATCAAGAGGACCTCAAGAGGCAGGATCATGCATCTAACATTATGTAAAAAATTATGTTACTTCTCAAAAACTTATAATGTATTCTGACCAGTGCGGTGGTCAGAACAGAAATATTAAAATGACTATTCGGTATAATTACATAGTCGCAAGTCCCTCATTTACAGTAAATTACTATTAAGTTAGCGGGCATTCGTTTCTACCATGTGATCAAGATTTTGGTCTGATAGAAAAACAAAAAAAATTTCATTTTGAAATTCATGTATCAGATGATTGGAAGTCAGTGATAATCTGCCAAGAAAAGAAATCCCTTTCAAATTGTCAATATGACAAAAAATGATTTTTTTTCAACCAAGTCTCTGGAGAAGCAAATTACAAATAGAAAAATTGATACAACAAATCAGAAAGTAGAATAGCTTAAAATACAATGGTTAAATTATAAAAATGAACAGCATTTTAAATTTAATTATAAATATTCTAATAATTCTGATTTCCCATTTAACAGTGTTTATGTTGGTAAAAGGACATCTAAAATTGAAGACTATACAAGAATGTTAGATCTATTGTATCCTAATGGGCACACAATAACTGAAGCAAAAAAAAAAGATTTGTTAGATTTACTTGCATTTATACCACCAATAAAACACCAATTTTATAATAATCTTAAAATTAATAAAAACCATAATGAAGATTATCAAGATTCAAATCCAAGATGAACATAATGAATAAGTAACTTGCAACCATAAAAATTGGTTTTTAAAAATAATATGTTATAATTATTATTATTATTAAAATGTATATGATTTTAAATTATATTATTAAGTTTAAATTTATGATTTTTAAAGGTTTATAAAAGTTCTCTAACATTTATATTATTTAAGTTATTCACCCAGTGTTATTAGTTTGTTTTTATTTTCAATTGATTTTTATTTAATTATTAAGCAAAGAAGAATGATAATGTAATATCAATAATTATTATTAATCTAAAAAATCTCAAAGTTGTTTTCCTTAACAAAATATTGTAAATAGATAACTAAAAGTTTGTTTTTTTTTAGAGTTTTCTAGTCGATTTTATTAATTTGATGAAGAATAAAGTCTTATAATATTTCTTTTAATGATATTTATGTATGTTAAAAAGAAATAGATTTATGAAAATGAGTATAGAAGTAAATTCAAATGTGGCATGTGTAATATTGTTATGATGAATTAAAATTGTATTTGTTTTTGCACTAAGTTCAGAATATTAATTTAAAATGTGATAAAAATATTATAATCATAAAAATATATTTCAACTATCAATTATATTTTAATTGTATACTATAAATTGAAACCAGTACATTCAAGTTAATATTTTATAGTAGTTAATTTTATATTAGTTAATACTTCATTAAAAGAATCAGATTAAAGTGAATAACACATTTTTAATGAGCCGGCCTATCCCACCTGACATTGCATATAATAAATATTTTTCAAAATATTGAGTGGCCTAACCCACATTAACACTTAACCAATGTTAAATGGGTTAATGCTTTATAGATGGTTTTAAAGGCTAGGATTTATAATATTATATTATAGAGTTTATTATTTTTCTATGAGTGAATTTTATAAGAAAAAAAATTTTGAAAAATAATCAAATCTCCGTACTGTAAAAAAACACTTTTGTGGGTTAAACTGTTGTGGATCTATGCACCTCAATTTAAATGCAATATTAAGATAAAATAATATCTACTGAGAAAAACCTGATAATCTTATACTATTACTATAAGGTACTATAAAATATACAGTTAGTGTTATTAGTTTTTGGTTCAGTACTCTTTTTGAGGTTTACCTTTGCTTTTTTTGACATCAGTTTTTATAAGTTTAAAGGTTTTTTTATTATGTAAGTAAATTATTTTTATTTTTTCATGTTTGTGAATTCTGTACTATGTATATTTTATTTGTTATGAAAAGAAATATATAGGAATGTAATGATAGAAGGGAATGTCAGTGAATTAAATGTATATTTATTTGGTATAATATATCTAACAAAAGTTACATTTTTTTATTTTCACTTATTAGATTTATCATTAATCATGTTTGAAACTAATGAACTGAAATGCATAGAATGTGGGAACAAATTTAAATTTTTAAAAAACTTCATATATTGAAAAATCACTCTTTTTTAAAAGTAGATGAAATTGCATCCACTAATAGTGAGAAAAATAAAGACTTGTACATATTTACGTGTGACCTATGTTCAAAATCATATTGCCACAAAAAAAAATCTAAATAAATATAAAATAATTGTACACACTTCAACTAAGACAATAGACATATTGGTCCCATGTACTTTTGCTTATTTACTGTTCCATACAAATTTATGGATGAACATTATTTAATGAACCACAAAGCTTTATAAAATATTATTAAATTAGAATTTAAGAATTTTGATCAATTTGAAAGTTGGAGAAATGAAATTTGAGTTTCTACTAAATCATATTTTGCTAAAAAATGTGGTTCCTCTGATACTGGAAATCAAATTTACAGCTATTATAAATTTAATAGAAATTGTTTTTATACTTCAAAATCATAGGCCAACTCCATGTAAAAACTCAAAGTAGTAATAAAATTAATAGTTACTGTCTTGCAAGCATTAATGTAATAATATCGAAATTGACTAAAAAATATATAATTAAATATAATGGTAACCACATGGGTCATGAAAGTGAATTAAGGCACTTACCAATAGACAAAGTTACAAAGAATGATATAGCATCTAAAATTGCACAATATATTCCATTTGAGCAGATTTTAGATGAAATTCGAGATAATATATCAGATAATCAATTAGAAAGAACCCATTTATTAACTAAAAAGTTTTTGTATAACATGAAGTATCTTATAACCTTAACAATAAAGCTGAACATAATTTTAATGATGCTATAAGTGTTGAGGCTTGGGTTTACAACTTAGAAACTGATTACAAATTTAGTTAAGTGTATTACAAATCGTAAGGTAAAATTGATAAGAATTTAGTGGAACTAAAAGATTTTCTTTTACTTATTATGAATGATTAACAAAAATTAATGCTTGAAAAATTTGGAAATGACTTAATTTGTATTGATGAGACGCAGATTACTAGATTAAATATCTCCCTGGAAAATGTTGGTTGTGATGATTGGGGACACCTGTCCCATTTATTAAAATTTCATAAAAGAAAAAAAATCATTATATAAATATTAAAAAATGGATTGAACTAAAAAATAAACTTTCCTCATCTCAAACTATTGATAAAGAGTTTTTAGCTGTTTTTAATAAAGAAAAAAGACATCGATGTGGGGTTTTGACTAGAATTATTACAGTTATTCATTTTTTAATAAAACATTCGCTAGCTTTTTGTTGAAAATCAGATGTCATTTTTACAAAGATCAACGAAAACTTTCTTGAACTTATAGAAATGCTTTCTGAATTTGATTCAGTAATAGATGAACATGTCAACAGAATTAAAAATAAAAAAAACTTATGATCACTACTTAGGTTATCAATTTCTAGATAAGTTGATAAAAATTATATCTGAAAAATTAAAAGAAAGCATACTAAATAAAATTAAACAATTCGAATATTATTCCATCATAATGGATTCTACGTCCGATATATCATCAAGAACAAGTTTTAACAGTTATTAGAATAGTTTTTATGAATTTGGAAAAGAGTGATGACATAATATCGATCAAAGAATATTTTTTAATTTTTATCAATGTACACTAAACAACAGGAGAGACTTAGAAGAGATTCTTCTAAGAATTCTACTTATAACAATTACATATTTTGGTATCTTGGTAGAATATATAATTTATTTTCAGCATCTATTCATAGATGTGACATATCTATGTCACTCCTGGCAGTGTCTGCGACCATACTTACGGCGGACCGAACAGGAAAAACTGTTGCCACGAATGCGTTGAGATGGGACACCAGGATGTGACCTGTACCGTGTTCAAAGACCCGAGGGCTAGGTTCAATAGTGCTCTTTCTGAGAAAAAGCGGCTGACAGTAACGGAACCTAACCCTGTGGGAGCTTGAAGAAGAGTGGAACAGATATATAGCCACATTTATTAACAATACTAGTTGTATAATGTGATAATGGTATTAATAATTTGTAAAGTGATAACAGTCACATTAAGTCATTTAATGGTGTATAATGAAATAGTGTAATGTTATACTTGTATGTATTCAATAAAAGAAATAACAGTAATAGAAATTAGTCAAGTCCAATAAAGGTAGAGACAGAAAAACTAAAAAAATCTTAGAATAGTTTTAACTAAAAACAGTAATTGGTATTTATAAATCATACTTATGATATTTTAATAAGATATATTTTAACTGTAATAAATCTTAAGTTTTGGTATTTATAAATGGCATTTTGAATAATTTTAAGAAGAATTTTAGTAAAACTTGAGAAATATATAAGGTACCCTCTTATCAATCTTATTAATATCCCATAATTATAAAATTGTAATAAAAGCACTTTTATAAATTTAAAACTAAGCCATATACCTATTCAATATATTTTTAAAAATGGATATAAACTATATGGATTACCTTGATGAGGATTTAAATTATGATTGGCTTAAAGAACCTATTCGTGTGCCTACAAAATATTTACATGATATGCAAAATGTCATTGAAGGGTATTATTATTATTAACTATTATAATATTATACTATTATTATATTATACTTTTATAATATTATGCACAATTCTTGTACAATTATCATTTATAAATAAATATAATATCTTTCAGATTTTTAGATTTACAATTCTTGCAAAGGTTTAGATTTTTGAAATATATTTTATTATCCAAAATTCTGCAAATGGTATACTAAGAAAATTTTTTCCTAATTTTGATAAACAAGAGTTAGGTATTGAAAAAGTTACAAAAATATTAATTGCGTTACATTTTTATGCAAGTGGAAATAACCAAGTGATTGATATTATTTCATATTTGTATTTAATATTATTTCATAGAGAGTCAATGGAGAGACACATCAAAATATTTTCAGACTTCTGTTAGTATTGTAGTAAAAGAAGTGTCTAAATTACTAGCTAAAAATGCTAAAAATTGGATAAGATTTTCTAATACTCAAAATTTATCAGAAATTAAACAACAATTTTATTTAATTAATGCATTTCCTGGTGTAATTGGTGCTATTGATTGCACACATATTTTTATAAAAAGTCCTGGAGGGAATAACGCAGAACTATAAAGGAACTGAAAAGGATAGATGTCTTTAAATATACAAATTGTGTGTGGACCAAAAATACAAATTTTTGACATTGTCTAGATGGCCAGAATCAGTTCGTGATAGTAGAATTTATAGTAATAGCCATGTGAAACTTTTTATAGAATCAAATGCTGTTCTTAGTAATATATTTTATGTCAATTTAGTTAAAAATCACAAATATCTGAAATATGTTTATATATTTTAAGTTGTTTAATTGGATATAGTGGTTATCCTCTGAGCAAATTCTTATATACACCAAAACTCAACCTAATAACTGTAGCAGAAAATAAATATAAGTTACATATAAAAACTAGAAATGTCATAGAACAAGTGGATTGAGTGCTTAAAAGTTAATTTCGTTTTCTATGTAGAAAGTTATGTACTAAACTTCATACTTCTACTTTTATTATAATTTCATGTGCTGTACTACAAAATGTAGTAGTAGCACTATTATAGCTTAGTTGTAGCACTAAGCTATAATTTACATTTACAATTAAAAATCAGAGAAAATACCATTGATATCTCTTTTGTTTCACGGATGATCTTAAACTTTATGCCCGTGTATGTTCTGTTGGTGATTGCCTTAAACTGCAAGACAATTTAAATAGCTTTTGTAAATAGTTTGAGCATTAGAATTATCTCTCAATTTTGCCAAATGTAAAGCTGACTTTTAATAGGATTCGCTCCCCAATAGTTTTCTCTTACCATTTCAGTGGGTCAGTCATTATACAAGTTGTTGATGACTGTGTTATGGACTTAGGATTTTAAATTTAACCAGAGACTTGACCCTAGTTATCACATTAATTATGTCTGTTGTAAGAGCTTTAAAACTTATGAGTTCATCATGACATTCTTTAAGTACTTTTGTTTAGGAATGTCTATTAAGGTGCTTTTTTGTGTACTGGTACGTCCAATTCTCAAATATTGTGCAATTGTATGGGATCCCCATACAGTTAGTGATTCTTGTCAGCTTGAAAGGGTCCAGCAACGGTTTTTGCGGTTCGCCAGCTATTCATTGCAGATACCTTGTGAGCCCTATGACTATATCCATATGGCTGATGCACTTAGTTTAACATCATTGGCTGAGCATAGGCGTATAACGGGTATATAATTCATGAAAAGTCTTCTGAATAATAAAGTAGATTCTTCCATTCTGATGTCTCTGCTTTGCTTTAAGGTTCCTCAGAGGTCATCTAGGGCAGCTGTTCCATTTTTCATTCCATAGTTTACCATCAACTACATGCAAAATAAACCTATTAGGCGATTGATGTCTCCTGCCAATGAGGATCCCTCCTTTTTTATGCCTGTTTATGAAAATATATAATCATTATATTATCTGTACCTATACTGTAAACTTTATTGTTATTTTTGTTACTGTATTGTTATTTTATTAATATCTTTATTCTACATTAACTTTGGTAAAAAAGGGCTGTGCCCGTAAATTTATAAAATAAATAAATAATTAGTTTTCAAAATTGAAGTCAGTCAAACCAAGTTCTTTTAGTTTTGTCTAGCTTTTTGGCCTAAAAGTCACATTTCTTTTTTTATCAACTACAGCCCCCTTAAAAATATACGTATTACAGTAATTAATTGGTGGACTAAGAACTACTTCCATTATTGAGTAAGTAATATTAAGTTAAATATGCATAAAAGTCCATAATTTAGTTATTTTTATTTTTTAATTAAAAATTTGTATATTTTACAATAAAAGTATGAAATATGAAGTTTCAAATACAGAAAACTAAGTTCCAAGTAGTTCCAAAATATTGGTGTGAGTTTAAGGTCAGTCTTGTAATGTTAATAAATTAGTTAAATTAATACATTAAATTATTAAATCTATACAGAGTTAGATATTATAATGCTAAATTTTAAAGAACCATTTTCACTACTTAGCACCACTTAATAAATAATAAAAATAATTAGAGGTAGTTATTCTAATAGTATTTTATAATTATGTCAGAACTAAATAATTTAAGAAATTATGTTTATAATTAAAAAAATAATAATAATAATGAATCACATTGTAATTGTTTGAAATAACTAATCAGTATATATTTTTAATTAAAAGTTATTCCATGGTTCTTAAATTTGATTGATAATAATGTTTGAAAGTCACATTCAGTTCCCAATTCTTTGGCAGTTAACTGTAAAATAATAAAAATCATAAAATCATTTAAGTTGTATACAAAATTAGAATAACAGTTTGATTATTGATACCAATGCCTATACCTAAATCTATAACCATATACCTAAACAGGGAGATAATCGTATTAATTAAGGATTGTGTATTTGTATGTTTTTTTTTTTAATAATTAAATTTATTGCTACAATGACATTATTGTAAAATAAATTGTTAAAGCAATTTATTGATGTATTTAATTATATTTTATGAAAAAAATATTTTTCCTCATTAGTTTTATTAGATAAACACATATTTTATTACAAATTGTTATTTTTCACATTTATTAATTGTTATTTCAATGCATGCAGTATTCGCTAGGTGACATTCATGTCAAAATAATTATAATACTATTGCTGTTGGCCATTTTACATACAAAATATAACATATAAGAACATATAAGAGTATAATAAAATAAAAATAGATAGAAGTAATATGCATTTTAATTTAGAGGTTAGTGTTATCAAATTGTTAATAAATTGTTCTGTCAAATGATTTTGATTGATTGATCTAAATACAATGATGGATTTTATAAGTACTGATATCAATATTATTTATACACCAATACTATATCATTAAATATACACAAAATTCTTACCAAAATTGGCTCAAAGCCAAGTTTCTTTAATTGTCTGATTTTACACAATGTCAAACCGTTATATTCATTACTATAATAGAGTACTGAATTTCTTACAAGAGACATTATAGCAAACCATTTTCCTAATTCTGGTGGTTTCTGGAAATCATTGAATACAGTTCTATTTTTCATTGTTTTGGGAATAGCCACTGGTTCACCATTTGTATCGATGCAAAATAATATATCTAATAATAAAAATTATGTAAAATTAATAAAATAACAAATATTTGTTATTAACTAAATATATACAACAAATTACCAGATTTTGGATGATGAGGAAGAGGGTAACATACATGTAAATATGACTCATTTTTGAATAAGCTTAGAAGGTGATTGTAAAGTTTAATAAACATTTTGTCATTTGTACTTAATTTAGTCATAGTACTTGAAGTAGGTATATGCCATGCTAAATGCTAAAATATGAAACACGATAAGAATAAAATGAAAAAATACATAAACTCACAAAAAGTAGCACTAAAATATGTTTCTTTGCAAATACTAAATATAAGAAACATTGTGGGACTGCATTTTTTTAATTGGGAGCAGACAACAACCTTTAATTTAAAATTAATTTTGTAAATCTTAAAATTAAGATGATGTATTATTTATATTAAACAAAAAAATACAATTTGACTATAAAAAAAAACAAGAAGCTTGTTGCCGATTTTTTAAACTTTCCACAATTTTACTAAATTAGAAAATTTTAATTTATATTTTAGTTGTCATTTTAAGGCACTCTGTGCTAATGCCATTTTGTCTTCAATAACACACTCTACAAGAATAATGATTATGACCTGTTGAATCAATCAAATTTGATTTTTTTTTAACTTGTAAAGGGAAATAATCTACAGCCAACATCAGACTTACGTTTTATATTTAATTTCAAACTTTTAAATAAGTTTCAAAAAAAAGACAATTTTAAGCTTTTATTAGAAATTATTTTATATCATTTAAAAAATCTGTATTCAATGCCGGCTGTAGATTATTGCTGTTTATCAATTAAAACAAAATTATTTGAAAATATTCAATTGATAATGAGTTATCCATATTCCCGTGAAGTCATTTATGTCTATTAAAATGGGAAATTAATAATTTGTTATTTGTTAGCTCTATGACATGTACCTACGAGAGCGTTTGCATCGTTTATATATGGATAGTAGAGGAATTCTCTCACACTAATAACCATTTACACTAATCCACATTCACAATATGTAAATTAGGTTACTAATAACTTGTTCCTGGATAAATTTAACGATAACGCATGTTTTCGTGCAGAACGTTTCGGACTCTTTATGAAAGCGGCTCTGACAGCAGCGACGTTTTCAGGTGTGCGAATGGTTTTTTGTCGTACAGGCTGCTTTTTTAATGCTGAACCCGTTTCCTCAAAGTTGGTTATCCATATTTTAATGGCCTTAGCTGATGGTACTGAATCATAGCGTTTAAGATTAAAATGAAGACGAAATTCACGCTGTACGGCTACGTAACTGTCATTATTTTTGTAAAACGATTTTATCGCAAAAGCATGTTGTTTACCACTCCACTGTTCCGTGTTTACTAAATGGCATGTTGTCTTTGAACTAATAATATTTAGTGAGAATTCTTATCTTAATTACTACTAAAATCTATTTTTAAAATCGGCCGTTTCAGTGCCCCACCCTTTGAGGTAATATGGTCAATCGAATATTATAATTTTTACTTAGGTCCATCTAACAGCATTAATTTTGAGGAGAGTATATCAATAATGGTGAACGTGATGTGCTTAACTCTAAAGATTCTAAAATTAGTGAAAGTATTATAATGCCAGTGAAAAATAAATGAGATAGGAAAGAAATTATGACTTGTCGTTTAGTATCAGCTTTAGATAAATGGTTAGTAACAGGCATGCAGTTTACTTATTAATAGAATGTGCAAAGTTCTTTAATGTAAATGTAAATGACTTTGTAATAAATTATTCTTCAATTAAAAGAACTCATGAAAGTTTTCGTTACTAAATATCTTCCAAAATTAAAACAGTATTCCATCAATTTAATTTAAATTTTGTAGTTGTCCACTTGGACTCAAAAATACTTCCTAATTTGATTGGAACAAAAAATGTAGACAGATTACCAGTTATTGTATCAGCACCAAACATAGAACAATTTCTTGGGGTACTACATTTATCATCTGGTACAGAAAAGGAAATTTCTTTTGCAATATATGACACTTTAAAAGATTGGAATATGTTGAAAAAGGTACAAGTGTTTGTTTTTGATATAACATCTAACAGCGGCAGATTAAATCATATGTGCTATTAGAAAAATGTTAAACAGACCAATACTGTTTTTGGCTTGTCGGCATCACATATTTAAAATTACTTTGCAATCAGTTTTCTCATACTCAAAACTAACAATAATGTCTGGTCCCAAAATTCCTACTTTTAAATGTTTTAAAAATAACTATAATCAAATAAATCAAACTAAATTTAGTACTTAGATAAGCGGTACGGGGGTCAAAAATATATTGCATAAAATAGCCGATGATGTTATAATATTTTATGATACTTTGGTTTAACACTTTAAACCAAAATCTACCCTAGGATGATTACAAAGAATTTTTGGAATTGGTAATAATTTTTTTGGGTGGGGTACCACCTAAAGGTATTCGTTTTTCATGTGCAGAAGTTTATCATCTAGCTAGATGGATGTGTAAGGGAATATATTGTTTGAAAATATTCATATTTCAAGAACAATTTAAAATAACAAAAGCAAAAATTTCTTCATTAAAAACTATATGTTGTTTTATTGTGAAATGCTATATAAATTTATGGTTTAGGTCTCCTAATACTATTGAAGCGTCTTATAATGATCTACTTTTTTAAAGAAAACTTGAAGACTATAAATCTGATGAGATTTAAGCAAGTGTCTTATCTCGCTATGAATAAATGTATTAATCATTTATGGTATCATGGAGAAGAAACCGCTTGTTTTTCATTATTTGATGACAGGATTGATAATCATGTAAAAAAATAAATGACTAAAAAACTATTAGAAAATGCCAAGCTTGAGGACAATGAATTTAACACAGAAATATAAAAAAGAAATAATTTAAAATTTGACGACGTTTCACAATTTCCAAAACAAAACTTACCAGTTGAATTATTGACACCTAAATTGTAAAATATATTTCCTAAGGTGCCAATTAAGCATGGAGTTTTTACATCAAAATCCATAAAATTGGCCAAATATCGATAGTTATATAAAGGCCAAGAATATTTAATACCATTTGAGCGTTATAAATGATGCAGCTGAATGTGGGGTTAAATTTATGGAAGATTTTAATATAAAATTTACAAAAAAATATAAATCAAAATCAATATATATTGAAGGTAAGTTATATGTTAATAATTAACTAAGATAACTAGTGTCACTTATGATTTTTTTTTAAGTAGTATAAGAATACTGTAAAAAATATCTAAGCTATAGGAAAGGTATGTTAACAAAAGATGCACCAAAATAGTTATAATATTATTTTCTATCTTGTTTTTTTTTTTTTTTTTTAATGTAAAATGTTATAAAATTAAATAAAAACCGTTAAAAAATGTAATTTTTTTATTTTATATAAAAAATGTTAATGTTTAAAAAATCATCAAGAAACCTTTGTAATAAAGAATATTCTGTTCTATAATAAAACTTGTTTATGATTAATAAGTTTTTTGCATAGCATTAATATTTAAGAGAGTATATGCAAAAAATGAAAATTCATCTACAATTAATAAAACATCAACCTCCCTTTGAAGCACAGGAAGAGATAGACTTAACATGCTGAAACCTTATTATAATTATTTTTTAGTACAAAGAATAAAACTTCAAGTACTCGTGATCAAATTTCAAAATAAAAAATTGACTTCTATAGCTTAAAACCACGCTGTATGTATGTGTGTGTGTATGTATGTGCAAGACATTAAAGAGTTAAAAAATTAAAGTTAAGTTATTATTAACTTACCAAGTTAATTTAATTTAAAATCAAGTTAATTAATTTACTTTTCCTAATATAAATTTCATAGATTTAAAATTATATTTTGATTTATATATATATATAATAATAATAATAATTGAAAAATCAAATGCTATTTATATTATTTTATTCTGTATAGTAAATTGCAAAAGGGCCATATTCATTTTACATGGAAAAAAGTAAGTTATCTTTAACTTAGTTAAATTAATTTTTTTTTCTAATTAACTTTTAATGAGTTAAATAAAAAAGAAAAGTAACTTTTAATTTTAAACTTAACTTATTTTTTTATATTAACTTTTTTAAAGAGTTAATCAAATTAGTTATCTTATCTTACTGAGCCTTGTGTATATGTATGTATTTAATTAACAATATCTAATAATATCTAATATGTAGATGTGTAATAGGAAACATAGATAGCAAAATAAAGTTAATAATTAATTAAAATGTTTGTTAGTTTTTTTCCCACTTCACTTATAAGATTGAATTAGTTATAAGACTTACTTTGTGCTGATCCCAATGTGAGTCTTATAAGCAATATCTACTGTACTTTTAAATATATTTTTATTTAATTAGGTAGAGCATAATAATTTTGAATGAAAAACGAGACTCGTATTGGCTATATTATTATTTTTTTAATACATATATGTATATAGACATTATAAAATAATTAAAATAAAGTAAAAATTTAATGAATAAATATAACATTTTAGTATAACAAAATTGTTTTAGAGGGACATATTTAAGTGTATATTTTTAATTTTTTGATGCACATTTGATGATTTTTTAGTGCATAAAAATCCTTGCCCTAATAAGTAATCATACTTGAATATATTCACATCATATTATAATTTTTCATTAAAATGTCTATTTCAATAAACCTATATAGTTGGTTAAAATAAATGAGTTTTACTTTTAAAATTATAAGAATAAATATAGGTAACTTACTTCATTGCAAGATTCTTTTAATGTATCTGGTAATAATGAACCAGAATAGTCAGGGCACTCTATAAGTACACTATTGTTTAAACTTACAATATTACGTGTTATATTAAATCTGGATAATCTTTTTCCTAAAAAAGTTACACATTATTTAATATATTTTATTAAGGTAATTAACAAAATAACTATGTAAGTAATAATTAAACCACACAATAATACGTTTATTCTATTTATACCGAATTAAACAAAACTTAAACACCATAAAATATATAATTCGTATATATTTAAAATTATTGTTATCAATCAGTAATTTTAGTTTATAGGTGTTTAAAAGTTTTTAAAAGTAATTTATTTTTTTGATTGATATAAGCGTACTTTAATTTATGCACAGCATAATCAATGATATACAAAAATAATACATAGCAACAACAAATAATGGGTATTTTGACCTAAAATATTGTTTGAAAATTAAAAAGTAAAAAGAACAAAAAATATAAATTATATTGACTATAAAATAATTAATTTAAAATAAATAAAAATAAAAGAAAACGACTATCACATACATTGTTAATTTCTAACAAAATATGTTTTCCTGTATCAGTTACACACAAAATTTATTGTTGTTATACTTCTTAAAATATTTTAGACAAGATTTTAATGAATTATTTTACTTAATTAACTGACTATGTAATTTAGTAAATATATTATCTTTAATTAATTTATCTAAATAATACATATGTTTGAATTTCTGTAGGTGTATTAGAAACTTTTATATGGGATCCCATTCAAAGTAATTTTTTGGTGAATTCTTTACCATATGTGAATCAGTCCTGCTCTCCTTCCATTCATAAAAAATATATATATGAAAATTAGTTTTGAGTTAATTTAAATTTACAGATTTTAAACTGTTCTCTTAAACTATATAATCTAGAAAGCTAGAAAAGAGGTTGTCAAGAAAATATGAAATGTAAGATTTAAAAATCTTAAAAAAATTAAATAACTTTTTAACTGTTAAATAATTAATTGATAAAAATGGTTACCAGTTCATAACATTTTCCATTTCGAGCAGTGCCTAAAGTGCAATTCGAATTAATACTATTATAATAAAATATTTATAAATAGTTAATAATTCTCTAAAAATTGAAAAACAAGAAATTGTATATGCTGTCAACTTGCTATCAACTTGGCAAGTATTATTAATCATATAATTACATTCTAATTATTCAAATTTTTTTTATGCAACAGTAGTACTTTGGAACTCATCCTTAAAATTAACAAAAAATATCAAGTAGTACACAACGTGTCATTCTTTAGTTAAATTGTTTATTAGACAGTTTTTATGTATTTAAATTAAATTAATTGGATAGATTAAGAAGATAACAATCTAAAACTTATTGTCAATTACTCAAATTATACTCAAATCAGTATTTCTTAAATCATTATTTAATTGTATATGTGTATATTATTTTTATTTTTTTTTAACTTACCAAAACATTTATGAAGTGTTTCAATTTTTAAAGCTTTTGAAATACAATCTTTAGGATAAATATTATTCACAGCTAAGTATGACAAAGTATAAATATAACATCTAGTGTGTTCTTCAAATTCAACTTTTCTTGTATCACTCTGAAGTTCATTAACAATCATCTTAAATATGCACGGTGTTGTTTGTGGATTATAATTCAACATAGTTAAAGCCAAAGTTATTCTTTCTAAATCCTTAAAAAAACAAGTTATTTACTTTATGTATTCACATATTTTTTTTTTATTACCTTCATTCTTGCTAGAGATATTTCATCAACTATGCGATGCGATATTTTTTTCAAAAGATCTTCATGTTTAATCAATAAATTGGTACCCAATAAAGCCATATGGACACAGCAGACTAATTTTACTTCGTCAATTTTATGTAATAAGGCATCCATCAATTTGTACATATAATCAGCATTTTGGTGATTTGAGCAATATCTAAATATCTAAATTTAAATTAAAAATTAATAAGGAGACAAAATGGTTATAATAAC
The DNA here is from genome assembly GCA_014851325.1 of Pentalonia nigronervosa. Classification (NCBI taxonomy): domain Eukaryota; kingdom Metazoa; phylum Arthropoda; class Insecta; order Hemiptera; family Aphididae; genus Pentalonia; species Pentalonia nigronervosa. Next base: position 90,509 of record JACXSJ010001325.1, read on the forward strand.
AAAAGGGATGTGAATTTAATGATTTTGCATATTAATTAATTTCATTCAGAATTTAATACAAGTAAGTTACAAATTTGATTAAAGACATAACCATTCACCATTCTAAATATGAAAAATTTTAAATTTTTATATTTTCCATCAGTTATTTTTTTTTTTTTTTTTTTTTTATTATAAAATTAATATATTGCATGTTTGGAAACAATTTATGGGTTTACAATTGTTTACCAATATATAATATTTCAACACAAGATTATCAATCTTAAATGTTATAAATATTTCTTATATATCTATTCAAAGAAATAATTGTATGCATGAAACTCATGTGTTTATTTGGTTTATAATTTATATATTTATAAAATTGAATACTTTGGTAATGCAATTTTTAACAATACCTTTCAAGCTATGAAAAACACAAAATAATTATTTAAACATAATTGTGAATTAATTTCATCAAGTTTATTTTGTATAATCTTGAATATTCTAAAATTTTTAGTGTATATTTTCATGTTTTTATGTAAACAAGTTATGCATACTTCATGTTTTTTTTTTTATTAAATTCAGAGCTTTCGTGATAACTAATAAGTAATAAGTAATATATTATGTATAAGACAAAATCAGTCAAAACACAAATAAAAGTTATAATACATCAGCATGAATTTTTTTACACCCATAAAATTAGATTCTATTGTCTTAAACTTTCAGCTAGAGTAATTTTTAAATCTGGTATCCCTATATAAGCAAGCTGTACTACAAAAACAAATGTACAACTGCTTAAAAAAAGAAAATAATCTGACCAGCAAATGAACATGCTGAATTTGGAAATTCTCACTCTACGCCCTTATCAATACCGGTTCCACCATGGCTGGATGTTGTATGGTGATATACAGAACTGATTGTAATGCTTATACAATACCAAGATAGCACTACTGCACCAATGCTGATTCATGGAAACCTTTTTGTTGGACCACGAATATTATCTCACTAGATGGAATATAGAATTCTTATTTAAATTATTAAATATTGTTAAAGTACCTTTAAAAATGCTGCCAACTCTATGCTGTTAATGTTTGCAATTTCTTTAATTACTGAGTTGTATAGATTTTTTACAAGCTCTTGATTACGTATAGGTGTTTGAGTCTTAAAGAATCCTAAAGACACTATGCCCAATTCTTTAATATTAAAGTCATTGTAATAAGAACATATTTCTTGTTCAATATCATACATTGGTAATGTTGGTAGAAATTTTCTACTAGTATTGGCATAAAACATCATTTGAACTAATTGCTTGGGAGTCAACCTGAAATAAAGAATGTTTATTATTTTAAATTCATATTTGAAAAATATTATAAATAATTTAAAAGTAATTATTACTTATAATAAGTAATATAATTTATATAAATTTAAAATCTTAAAAATAAAATGTTTTTATACTCTATAATTATTAATTATATCAAAATAATTTTTTATATCCATAAATATATTTTTTTAGAAATATATGATATTTCGTAAAAAAGTATTAAATACTAAAAAAAAAAAAAAACAAATTAAACGAAGAACTTATAAAAATTATAAAATAGTTAAATTAATTATAATCATAAACAAAATTATTTAAACAACCATAATTAATCTCTAATTGGTGATGTACTAAATGTATATTGTACATGTGATAATGTAGCACATAGTTACACACCTCAACTTCAGCCTTATGAATTCAAAAAAAAATATATAATAATAATAAAAAGTAATGTACTAAAACAAGTTAAACTTAATAAATTCAACCTTATGAATTCAAAAAATAATTTGAGTCTTCTCATCTTGATACAGGTAGAAACTGATAGAAGTCAGAATTATTTCTGCATTTTTTTTATAAACTATTACAGTTTTTGGAAATATTCAAATTAAATCTCAATATACTCCAAAAACATATAATTTTAAACAAAATATTCTTCAAACTTGAAATGTTTTTTAATGCGCTAAAATATTTGTTTATGAGTTAATAGGAAAATTTAGTAAAAATATGTAAAAATATAAAAATTTGATCTCTAGTTATATGTATCTATATACAAATTATTATAATATATTGTTTTTTTTCCTACCAACATTACAATATTTCAATTATTTTAACAGCTATAATCTGTAATTAGATTTTTAAGCATTTAAAAAATTTAAACATTTAATTTCAAAGTTATAAAAATATCTCAAATATATTCAAAATAATACTCAACTTACATCTATAAATTTTGAGTAGTTTTGATAATGTAGAACAAATACAGTTTAACTCCAAGCAATATTTAAATTTTTTTTTTTTTATACCTCCAGTAATTCAAAATTGACCTTTCTTATTTTTTTTTATTTATTTGATGTGTAATAACATAAATAAGTTTTTGGTTAAATCAAAACTAATCAATAGTAATTAAAAAACAAAAAATAATTCCCGATAAAGTTGGGCTTATTTAAATACATTTATAATGAATTTGTACGTGATTTATTAACAATAACAAAAAATGTAAGTATGATAGATAAATTCTGAATTCACTAAAATGTTAAACAAAAAAACTATGATTTCCAAATGAAAATTGAAAGATTTTTTTGAAAATATCATCAAAAAACATTTTGAAAAAAAAATCTGAAATATTGCTTGATAGTAAAACTGCATTATGCCGATTATATTTTTGTAATTATGGTTTATATAATGATAAAATCTAATCAATCATACCTAATAACACAAATAAATTGTTTTATTTATAATTGTTTGATTATATAATCTATTTACATAGAAAGTTTACGTTTTAGTGATGCTCAACTGAATTAACCAACAGAAATGCCATGCCATTCAAATCAATAATGATATATTTTATGAAATGTATTATTGCAGAATTTCAGATCAAGGCACCCAGTGCTAATGCCATTTTGTCTTTAAAAATACACTCTACAAAAATAATGATCCTGACCTGTTGAATCAATTAAATTTGATTTTTTTTTAACTTGTAAAGGGAAATATTCTACAACCCACATCAGACTTAGTTTTATATTTAATCTCAAACTTTTAAATAAGTTTCAAAAAAAGGACAATTTTAAGCTTTTATTAGAAATTATTTTATATCATTTAAAAAATCTGTATTCAATGCGGACTGTAGATTATTGCTGTTTATCAATTAAAACAAAATTATTTGAAAATATTCAATTGATAATGAGTTATCCATATTCCCGTGAAGTCCTTTATGTCTATTAAAATGGGAAATTAATAATTTGTTATTTGTTAGCTCTATGACATGTACCTACGAGAGCGTTTGCATCGTTTATATATGGATAGTAGAGGAATTCTCTCACACTAATAACCATTTACACTAATACACATTCACAATATGTAAATTAGGTTACTAATAACTTGCTCCTGGATAAATAGATGGCACCGGGGGCCTTAATAGAAATAATTCAGTTCGTTAAATAAGTTCACAAAAATGTGTTTCAATACAAAATTATACTTTAGACAAACGTTAAGATTATTATGTTTAGCAATTTTATGTTATGTTTTTATTAACGAATATAACTTAGGTATATTAACTATTATACAACAATTACAAATATTTAAGAACTTTAGGACAAATATAAACGCATAGTTATTTATAATATTTGTTCCAATTATGTTCTAGTTTAATACACCTATCTGGTGTTCTGTTTGTAATAATATTTTGTATTATCATAAATGTATCACTATGATACACATGTTAAATATTAACTTAAGTAAGAAAAGGAAAGACCAAATTAGTTATCAATGTATTTACCTCGATGGCTTTCGTGCTAGCTTCCTGACACCCATCCAAACAAAGTTGCTCAGCCTAGACAGTTTCATCAAGTACCAGTGGTCCATGAATAGCAAAAGCTTATTAAGAGACCAACGCCTATGCCTATCAATGCATTGTTGGTCAAACTCGGACCATAACCGGTGGTAGGTGGGATTTTTGGCATCTTTGGTGTCCCACAATGGTATGAGAGCAAAAATGGACAGCAGCTGCTCGTCGGTCATCTGTGTCAGGACGGTAATTAGACGGTCCCGGAGACCATCGTATAGCGTATCAGTCAGTCGGTAATCTTTGCCCCAAGCGAATGAGCTGATTGCTGTAAAGTCGTTGCACACCTCGTCAGCCGTCCTAACACTAAAGTCCTGGGTGATTAGCGCGTGGAACTGCTGAGCAGTAATCGCTGTTGGCCAGTTGACGGCGCGCGTAGATGGATTAACGACCGTAGAGCGATACCCAGGATCGTTGACCATCACACTATGAGCGTTGTGATTTTCCACGTTCGAGTAAGTGCGAGGTACTGAAGATGACGCGTACGCCGGCCAAACCTGAGCGAACGCATTACACCGTCCGTAATTGTTTGCGAACGACCGTCCGACGAAACACAGGCGGCTCAGTGTCCGATTCATGGTGCAACGCGATCACGTCGATAAGATTTCAAAATTTCAACGTATAATTTTGATCATTAATAAAGATTGACCATCGCCGTTTGGTAAGACACTTGAAACAGTTACGTAGCTCGAAAAAATACACCAGCGCATTGGCATGTCTGATAACAACATGAAATTATTTCATTATCTATCATCTATGGATAACAAACGAAAACGCTAGTTATTGATAAGAACAATAACGATACGAGTGATACGGAGCCAATAATATTGATACCCACAGTGGTCTACGGGTGATGAGGAACATTATATTGTTACACAATGGGAAGTGGTTGATTAGTTTGATGTTCCTGTTTTTTGACATATGCAACTATATTTGTTTCGTATCCCAATGAATAAAACCTTTTTAGTAGGTAACCTAACGGCAAAAAAAATTCCAGATTCAATAACAAATTACATCAAAGATTATAAAAATGCCCTAAAGTCAATCAAAGAACATTAAAGACAAACGAGTGTGAACAGGCCCGTACTGGCCCACCGGGCAACCGGGCAGATGCACGATGCGCCCCATGAAAATTACAATGCATAATGCGCCCCATAATTGCGTCTACATTAAAATTTTAATACATTTAATTTTTTTCCTCAAAAACCATGGACATTTACGTTACACCGAACACAATTATACGGGTATGTGATATCCATATAATAATATGTATATATTATATGTTTCTTCTGGATATAAATGGTTTTTATTTTTGTTTATTCTTTCCCCGAAATTACGACGTCTATAACTATAATATACTATAATATTGTTACTTGATAATAAATTTAATACCTTTTATTATAAAATATTTTCTGATATACACGGCAATTCCTAGAGACCTAGAGGCTAGAGTACAGAATAACTGGAAAAATATAAAACTATTTATATTACCTTTTGAATTTATATTTAATTATCATTTTAGTGATGATTATTTCTTTTAGTGAGGTGACACACTAACTCTAGGACAGTCTGTAGGACTAGTCGTACTAGTCGTAGTCGCTTAACCCTTTGAGGAGCATGGACGTATATATACGTTTTTAAAATACGCTGTCAAAAAGAGCATTGACGTATACATACGTTTTTCCCGCGAATTCCTTTTAGTTTCATTGTTTATGTTTTCTTACGATAAAATACCTTTTATGAAATATGTGCTGCCATCAGTGAAGTTTAATTTCATTTAATCGTTTTATTTTCATTTATCAATACGGAATAGTTATTATCATTTTTATAAATCCATCTTGATTTTAAAATTGTTTATATTGCCTACCTAATCGATATTCTAAGGGGCGACAGCTGCTGTGATTACATCGATCGATTTTATCAAAGCTCGTTATCATATTTTAGACAAACAAAAACAATTTTATAATTGTTGCATGGTTTTAATTTATATATTATAAATATTGTAGTGTACAGATACGTGTACTGTTAACTGTTACAATGAGTCTTACCGAACAACAAATTTCAGAGTTAGTTACCAATACTGAATCTGGCGATGAAAGCGATTGGTATGATAATGTAGATGATAGTTCTTCTGATTCAGAAGTTGAACGTAGTTTGTCTGATAGTTTAAGAAAAAATATTTTTAATATTTTAAATGAAAAACATTCTACTGCTAGCAGTACTGTAAATATTGATGATATGCCAATAGTTTGTGAAGACAATGTAGTTATTCCTCCTGAAATTTTACCTCGCACTTCTTCTGATCAACAATTGCCTATAATTCCTCAAAAAAAATGTACTATAGAAGTTTTTTTCTGACAAATGGTTATTTGACAAAACGTCATTATCAAATTTTCAACCGAAGTGTTTTTTATTTGATTCATTGAAATCCGGATCCATGTTAGAAGATATACCCGAAAACTTCAAAGAAATTGATATTTTTAAAGCCTTTTTTGATGAACATTTTGTCGATCATATTGTTGAACAAACCAACAAGTATTTTAAGTTTATAAAAATTAATTTTACATTAAAAAAAAAAATCTAAGCTACAGTATTGGAAAGACACAAATTGCAATGAAATGTATACATTTTTAGCGATTTGCCTCCTTATGGCACACGTGAGAAAAAATAAAATTAAAGATTATTGGTCAACATCATTTTTGCTGGCAACACCCGCTTTTGGACAATTAATGTCCCAAAATCGGTTTTTGTTAATTCTGAGATTACTACATTTCAATGATAATTTCAATCAAATCCCGGAAGATAGAATTTATAAAATTAAACCAGTTATCGAGACATTGAGAAAAAAATTTAAAAACTCATTTTCTCCGGGCCAGAAAATGTGTATAGACGAAAGCATTGTGGAATGGAAAGGTCGTTTATGTTTTAAACAATTTATTCCTTCTAAACGCCATAGATTTGGTATAAAATTGTTTGTTTTATGTGACTGCGAATCTGGATACATTTTAGATTTTTTGGTGTATACTGGAGCTCAAAGTCAAATAGACTTAATTGAATCTTTGGGAATGTCAGGTTCTGTAGTATCTACTCTAATGAAGCCATATTTTCATAAAGGCTATATTATATACTTGGATAATTGGTACACGTCACCTACTCTTTTTAAATATTTATCACGAAAAAAAACAGGAGGCTGTGGAACAGTGAAAATAAATAGGAAGGGAATGCCCAAGCTGTATCAGAAATTAAAGCCGGGAGAATGTGTACATGGCATTTCAAAAAAGTCTAAGCTTTTAGCTCTAAAATGGAAAGACAAGAGGGGTGTGTTTATGTTGTTAAGCATACACAACCACAAAATGAAAATAATAAACACTCCACGAAAAACTACATCAAAACCTAACAGCATACTAGATTATAATAATAATATGGGTTTGGTAGATAAGAGTGATATGATGATGAGCTTTAATGGAACTGTAAGGAAATCGGTTAAATGGTATAAAAAGTTTTTTTCCATTTATTAGATATGACTGTTTTAAACTCCGGAATAATATTTAGCGGTTTAAAAAAAAAAAAATTAAAATTACCAGATTTTCAAATAAACCTAATTCAACAAATCCTCGAAAATCATGGTACACCGAAAACAACTAGAGCACAAAATATATCGTTAAATAATCCACTAAGATAATCTGCTCGCCATTTCCCCACACTTATTGAATCAGCAGGTAATAAAAAATCAAGTCAGAAAAAATGTCATGTTCATAGTAATACCATGTTAGGCACAAGAAGTCGGAAAGATACCAGATATGAGTGTAAGGATTATGGTAAAGCTCTGTGTCTCGATCCATGTTTCAAAGACTACCACTGTAAAAAAAAGTATTAATGTTTATATTATTATTATTATTATTTTTTTTTTTATTACGTTTTTATTATAATGTCATAATTATATTATGTCAAAATCGTTATTTATTTTAATTTAAAGTATATTTAATATATATTTTTTTAAATTAACAAGGTAAGGTACCTCTTTTTACATTTTGTTTTATTTTATTTTAAAGAAATTTTTTTGTGATATTACACTACTAAAAATATTTTATTATCTAATATTTTTATGATTTGAAGCTCAAATATTTATATTTTGTTAGTTTTATTTGAATAAAATTAAAATTTTTATTATTAAAGGTCATCATTTATTTTAATTTGAACTATATTTTGTAAAAACAATTAAAAACTATAAAGGAGTGAAATTAAAAAAGACGTATATATACGTCTTTGCTGAAACTCGCGCGTGAAAAATAGGACATACATATACGTCTTCGCTCATAATTTTTTTTCCTAATTTCTCATTCCTAAGCTGCCCCCTGGATTGCATTTACGTATACCAAGGCTGCTCCTCAAAGGGTTAAATAATACTAGTAGAGCTTAACGTGTAAACAAATTACGAGTGTACGACGAAATCTAAGAACATCTAATATCTGCTGACTGCTGACATTTTATTATTTAGGTAAGTATTTTTTGTCAATTATTTAGTAGATGAACTTTATTTCTAGTAATTTGACATTTAACTTTTTACTTTTAGTAGATTATCATAATTATCGACATTTATAATAAGATATTTATTTTTGTTTTTGCTGCCTTTTTATTCAATATATAAAAGACGAGGTTACGTATTTAAAATACAATGCATTTTGAGATTTTATATTTATCAAACAGTACCTACCTATATAATATATGTATATTTAAATTTATTTTAAACCAATAAAAATAATTATTGGAATAATTGTCTTAATATGTTCTTAATAATCAAATAACAATTTTAAAATATTTTATTTCATTAGCTCTTTTTAATACATATAATTTAATTATATACAAATATAAAATGTATAAAACTAATAACA